>JAQFXW010000930.1:0-16451 GCA_034693945.1 Dendrobaena attemsi
TCGCTGGCTGTTGAATTGAAGGGAACTGCTGAAATGCTCCCCATGCAAGCAGTAGGCAGATGTCCATTGGCAAGAAGGTCTGGCCAATGGGTACCTTCTGCCATGACAACTGTACCACGGTCTTGAAGTCATTTGGATACACTTTACAAAGCACTCTAGTAAAAAGCTGGCCATGACAGATATTTCGGAGAGATTGCCTAGCAACTCCAAATCCCTACGATCCTATCACCTGGTCCTATGTAATTACGCAAACGCAGAGATAATATATCTGCAGCGGAGAAATTACACGTACAAAGGACTTTCTCAAGGTCACTATAGCAATTGCTTCGGACAAGCCTTGAATCCACACATTGTGGTTCAACAAGTGCTGTCAGGCCAAAAAATAATGGTGACAGATGTTTAAAAAAATAGGGCAGGCAGGTAGGAAATTATATTTCTTGTAATATTCTATGTCACCATTTTGCACTTAACCACATCACACTCGGATAAGCTTTGGCTAAAGCCTGTAGGCCTATCTATAAAACCAGTGAATTTGATTTAATTTTCTTTATATGAAGCTTGCCATTTTCCAAAATTCTAACTTTATTTGAGTTTTAACTGTTTGGATTGCAATAGAAGTCCACTGTTGTGCTTCACATTTAGTAAAAAAGTTTAAAAAAATTTCAAGAACAATTTCTTTTAAATACAATTTCCCCAAGAAATATTTTTACAAAATTATTTGTTTTGGCCTCACCAATCAGACCTCGTGCCACAGACTCAATTTAGGTTGCCACATGAGCACAAGCAAAGTAGCATATCTGATTTGCCCAAAAACTGACTGTCCCACTATCATTATGCAGATTATCGTAATGTTGATTATAAGAAAGAATAGCTATAATTACTAACCTAAATTATCTTTACAGAAACTGTAAGTACCACTGCTTTCTGATAACAGGGCAGACCCCAGCTGAAATGTACGGGTAGTTACTAATCAAAACATCTTTTAAAAAAGATGCTTACAATTTCATATGCAAACAGAAAACATCTACGATTCCTACACATAAATTCATCACAAAATGAATGGTCACAATGTGGTAAGGACTTTTTAATAAATGTCCTGTCATATTTCCATAGACAATATAAATGGTTGCACAGATTTCGTTGATTTAGTTAGACACAGTCGATCTCATAGTATAATCAAAACTAATGAGTAATTATCAAATACTGATAAGCCATGCACATCCAGATTTTATCAGAAGTCATCAAGACACTGGGACAGCCATTAAGAAATCTGGACAAGCCAGAAAAAGACATAAAAGCCTGAACACTCAGACTATGTTTATAATCAACTGTGACCACTGACCAGTCTCAGATTAGTCCTCATTAAAACTAAATGAGAGAATTAGAAATTTCACATGACCCACAGAGTTCCGCAGCTGGAATAGGCTTTCATTTCATTTATTCATTCATGAATTTATATATAAACTCTTCAAGTGGAATATTTAGAGGCACTCCCTACTCTGGCACTGCAAATGAGTACTTTTATAGTTCAACTTAGAGTGTATCAGGTAATATGCAAAAACTACAGCTAGAACCTGTTCCAGACACCAGGTCTAACATGGAAAAGACTCGATGCAGGCACTCTAGTTATTCAACTAGGTTAAAGGCCAGAATAGTGATGCTAACAACAGCGATAACAATGATGACAGCGGCAATAAAATTGCTTCCATCTTAGTTGTTTTCTCGTTAACCTTACTTGTCCTCCGCTATGCCCAATATACTCATTCAATGAGTCTCCACGTAATTTTCTTAAAGCGTATTTGTAAACCACCAATACTGTAGCTGTCTCATCTCAGCCCCATATAAGCCTCAGTTCTGTATCAATTGGACTTCAATCAATAGTAGCCCATCATCAGCCCATAAAGGCTCCCTAGATTGTGCTTGCCTCAGCTCCAAGCACCTCTTCCAGAACTAACCATTGGGTTAGTTGAACTGCAATTCCCGCAAGATATCATGCAGGACTGCTAGTCTCCATTGTGATATGTTTAGTTGGCCATTTATTCCTGCCATGGAATTACCAACCTAATCCAGCAACAACAGTGACACATGCAAAAAGTAAATTACATTTACTTAATCTCATCTACAATCTGCCAAATAAATCAGTTTGTAATCAATACGAAAAATCATTGCTATCAATCAGTGTCTGCACACAAGTGTGTGACACAAGAACATTTAAAAATTATGCCAGGACCAATGCTACATTTGGAGAAACGATTTGTAAAGATCAAGGTTTTGTAACAGTCACGTAGTAGCCATTAATGTCTTCAATAATTTTTATCAAAAAATACCTTTAAATGCTGTTTACAATTTGTCTTCATGTATCTCTGCATGTAGTCATTGTACTGCTTAACACATTAGTGGTTAGTGTCTGCTTGAAAAAAAGGTTGCCAAAATAAATAGCAGGCTGTTCACAAATTGTTAAATTATTGGGCCATCTGACAAAAAATTTCACCAATGTGACTGAGGGATTATCTCAGTTGGTTAATTCGTTGCTGCAGTTATGTGTCTACGAATGAAATGTTTTGAAAAGTCCTCATTACAGCAAGTAATTATTATTTTAATTTGTTATTGAACCGTATTGAATTGTATTATTATTTATGTTGGCCATACGGGTCAATATGTTGACAAAATACTACGACAATCATGGCTTGTTTCAATAAGAAACTTTCCTGTGTTGAACTAGCCTCTCCAGTAAGATGACCCATAATAGGATAATACAGCATTTTGTCCATTTCTCATTTAGTTTATTACGTGTTTAACAACCATGGAAAGTATCAAATGATTAAACCAGATGACAATATTATAGTGATGACTGTCTGTAACAGGCATGACATGCTTATGAATGCCTTACCTGACCATGGCCAAAGTGTCCTTGTGTTTCAATAATGGTAATGACTTTAAGTTCTGCAAGATCAATCTGCAGATATTCAAATGATTCCTTTGAAACTTCTTCTTTTGGGCACCAAGCACCACCTTGCTTTTCATTTCGAATTCTAAAACATAAAGTGCTCTATATGCAAGAAAGCATAACTGACAATAATTATAATTATAGACTGGGTTTCCCATAGAGCAAATCTAATGAATTCTAACATTCATTCATTCATTCATCCTTTTACTGTTGCATTCCTCAGTCCTCACTAAGGAACTTGTCCAAGGTTGCTACACAGTGACTTGAGGTAGATTAAAACCTAAGACTTTCTAGTTACAAGGCGTAGAACATAGCACTCCATGCTTAAGATGTCTAATAACTTTAGGCAGTTGCTTACAGGTATTCACAACTGAGACTACAATTTGTTGCAGCACTCTTCCGACAAGGATGAATGAAGGGATGTTAAATGATGGGCCAGGAAATGAATCGCAGCAAGCTCAATAATAGAGGTTTAAGAAGGCTTCAAACACAAATTTACTGTTACAGCTGAACACTGTGCAACAACATATTCCAGTCTATGAGGAAAAAGGAAGATCATTTTGCTGAGTCAGATTTCAGGCAGACATGAATGACCATTTCATGCAAAAGTATACTGAGTATACACTAGATCTATGTCAACCCCATCATAATCATCAGTTCCTGATGCCAGTCATTAGGTGGCAAAAGGTATGAATATATAATCTCCATTGTCCTTTTCCAAGTCCATTGTTCTCCTTAATGTTAGTCCAAGCGATGTTATGGTCCTCTTTCATGTTGTTTGTGCTGGGTAGACTTGGACCGCCTTTGTTTCTTTTCCCCTTTGAATCTTGCATGTAGTGTGCATTGTGTTGGATTCTGAATTCTCTACATGTCCAAACCAGCAGCAGTCTTTGTTGAACTGGTTGTCTAGCAGAGTTGTTTGGACACCTAATGATTGTTTTATGTCAACATTTCTTATTTTCTGTAATTTTGAAACCCTAGTCTTTGCTCATCGTGCTTTCGCATTGCTTAATATTCAAATCGATATAGGAAACTCATTTGTATTATAGTCTCATATAGTTTAGTTCTAGTTTTCCCTGTTAAGATTCACTACGTTTCTATATCCTGTTATTATTTCAAAATCTTGTGAAATGAGTCGGATTCCCCAATTCCCATGGTATGTATTCTTTGTTACAGCAACCTGAATTTGTTAGCCAGGCATTTATAGATAAATTGTTCTACTTTTGCTCAACCTCTTTGTATGATTTTAGTTAATAGTGTTTCAATGGTCTTTTCAGTTACCATTTTGCTTTGTTATCCTGCATTAATTGTAGCAATCCGTTTGTAATATCTTGTAGCTCCAGACTCTACAGTCAACTTTTAGTGAGGAGGCCAATATTGTCATCAAATCACAGATTATTGGATCATTAGCCCTCCAATAGCTTCCTGCTTCAATATTATTAAAGCTTAGTGACAATTCAGGCTAAATAGGTACGGGGAAAACGGTAAGATACATCAATGTCATACTCCCGCTTTCGTGTGAAGGTATTTTGTGATCTATTATCTACTTCTATAGCACTTAATGATTTTGACAGAATGAAAGTTTTCATCTGCAGAGTTATACTTTCCAGCTTCAGGTGGTTTCTGCACATTTAAGACAGCTCTTGAGCCCTAATGTTGTATTTTTATGATCAACATGCTTGCACAAGGTATGCAACACTCTCCAGATTCAATCATGCCATCTGCTGTCAAATGCTTGCTTGAACTCTAAATTAATAAAAACATTCTAACTGCGTTCTACACTTTTTAAAAGTATCTGTCACATTGAGAATTGTTGATCAATCATGCATTTGCGACCTACTAAATTGATCACAATTATTGTCCATATCCCACGTAACATCAGATGAAAACTTATCATTATGTTACACTACAACAGTTCTATTTACCATATCAAAAGGATAAAAGATTTATTATGACAAATATTCTGCAACATCATACATGACATGTGGAAAATTAATATATATTAATGCATGATTAGAGATGGAATGTTCCCTCACAGTATGCAATATTCGCGAGTAGTACTGCAAGGCAGTTAATTAGCTGCAGGTGTTCTCATGGACCGCTTTCAATATGGAAGCCTATATTTTCTATGATAATATCTGTATATGATTGTCACTTGCGATGACTGCCCCATCAAGCTGCAAACAAACTAATATAAAGTATAATTGCACCAAACCGTAAAACCCTCTGCTGGTATTCCACTCTGCTGGCCTTCCCTAGTACCAAGTGACTGGGATAAAATTCAGGAGCAGTCGTGAAACTGGTTTTTGTTCCTGGGCACTAAAACTTATCCGTAATACAAATGGATAATGATTTTTGAGTGAGTAGGAGGCATTAGGACTTTATGAGTTTACATAAAACAAATCATAAAGGGCATTGATCAATACAGGATCACGTGACCCGTATTAGTGCACTGGCAGGGAAAATAACTAATAAGAATATATCTAAAAAAAACTAAAACAAAACTGAGCTCTAAGCCCCTTGTACATGATAATGTGTTGTACTATCCACAAACAGGCAGATGCATATCAATGTGGTTTGTATGGCTGCATAAGGCACTAGTTTTATCATCCAGTGCATTGTGCACAGTCTGAATGTCCTTCCACAGCCGATTGTATACATATTTAAATGGCATCGCAGATGACAGTGCCAACGACATGCGACTAGGCACGAAGCACACAAACTCCAACACCAATCAGTTTGTCAGAGACGCGCTGCATCTGGGCATCTCTCAGGTACAAGATTTGGGGCAGACAGTTGTAGTCGGGACCGTCTCTGAGCAGTAGTGGACTTTAAGAGGCGGTATAGAAATATAAACACCCACGTCATACATACATACAGACAGGGCAGCTAATATCATGATAAGGTATCACAATACTGGGTACTGCCAATACTTTTTCGGCATCACTCCCACTATTGTGAGTTTAATTCTGTTGGTATTGCAATATTTGCATGTGTATTGCCGATACTTTGCACCTTTAAGTCACCAATACTTGATACAATACTCTATGGCTATCAAGAAATAGTCAGGAATGAAATGAAAATTTGAAATATCTGCATATTCATATGGTCTCTGGTATGAACAGAAGAAAAGTCATCCCATATAAGAAGAAGAACAGTCCTGCAAGCTAGCCCGGATGCAGCCATGGGTATGAAGCATTAGCAACCTCATATTCTTAGCCACGGCATATGAGAGCGGGTGGCCAGTCCTCTCCCTCACCGTCTCATCTTCCCACTGCAGTGTGCGGTCAGTGTGCTCATCATAGCTGAGGTGGCTAAGCATCCCAAATAAATAAAAGGAAAATATTGTTAAACATATTCTTTTCCATTTCTGATCAGCAGCTTCCACCTTGATGCCGATAAAGATAATATATGTGATAAAGTGGTCAGACTTATCAGACATTGCAGATAACTTACCTTGCATATCAGCACATTCATAAATTGTATATTGATGACACTGGCTTAAAATGATTTTATTGGGGTAGAGTATTTATTCCGTTACGTATGTCCAATGTTGCTAAGCAGCACGAATTTCGCAGTGATGGCTTTTATGTGTAACGAAATGGTAAATTGTGGTATGGAAAGGTTTTATGAAAATTATGAAAACTGAAATTGGCACGAAAATAGTAGCCAGTTCAAAAATGGACAAATTCAAGCCTTTTTTCTGCTGCCTGATCTATAAGACTTGAACTATAGCTAATGCAGTAATGAATTGTGAATGTTGAATACCAGCCAAAATATAAGCAAGCATTATACGAGTCACTCGGCTAAATTTACACAGATAGGTTGAAACTGATAGGAACCACTGAATATATGTTACCTGTTCCTACATCTGATATGCTGGACACGTTTGACTACTGCTGTTATCTAAGTTACTGTTATCTTTGGAGATAAGACATCAAGGATGTCCAACAATAGTGTCTAACAATCTTTCTATGCATAATCTGAAAATACAAAGTGCTTGACAGTAAACACTGCATTTTGGCTGGGGAGTAATCCTTTCCCATATGCACAGTCATAAACCTAGATTGACCGTTATGGATACTCCCCTAAAGCTCGGAAACCTGGGACTCGCGCATACCAGACCGATGCATCCGAATGCCCTCTGACGTTCTCTGACTGTCATACATGGTCTGGGATGGCTAATCCTGAGTCAGCCACGCAAAGAAGCGTCTTCGGTCAGTGGCAGTCCAATGACCATTCTATAATCGCTGTCACAACGACGTGACAGAGACCTACAGGGTGACTGCAGGCCAGGACGGTCAGCAATAATTTCTCCAAATGCACTAGAAGGTGACAGATTCATAAGTGCCACATAAGTCTCCACAAGCCCCGCATCATCCTACTTTATCCCACCCCCATACGTTTTGGATTAAAGCAGGCGGTGCACACAGGACACTAATTTGCATAGTTAATTTGGTGCTGTGATAGAACAGTGGGGGCCTGTCTTCTTTGCCAGGCAAAAGGCACTGGGGGAAATTAAAGGATCTAGGGGTTGCGACACATGGGGAATACTGATGGCCCTGTTGATCATCGTTTCTTAAAATAAACATTTGCATTGCTAAGGTTTACTAAGGCGAGCTAATGCGAACTGCTGAGTCTAATGTGACATGAAACTAATTGCACCATTTGCCAGAGACAATATATCACCGGGCAACAGAAGCATCAAGCTATGTTCGCTGGAAAACCGCCAACACACCACCACGACGTTTTGTGGCAATCGAACATCAACGCAAATGTGTATTAACAATTCAGTGCCTATTTTAAAACATGCCATGAAACCGGTTTCCAACATGCCTCCGAAATTCGCAGCAATGAGCTCAGCAAATACATCAGAAAATGGCTAATTTGTGGAGGTTGGTTTGTCTTTGCAGATTTCTGCTAATACAAAAGCATTAATTTGTGCAAATTAATTTTTACCTAACGTGATATATTAGTGGCAGCTTCATCGTCATCAGTTCCTAATGCCTGCCATTTGAATTTATTGGATGTATATAACTTTTATTCATTTACTGTGGCCATTTATCAAATCCATGTTCCTTTCATGTTTCATCAAAATCTTATTATGTCCTTGTGTTTAATTATAAAGCGGCATTAAAGCCACATACGGTATATACATATATATTATACATACATATTTATTATTACATATTAATAGAATGGTATTACGTTGTACCTAATATTCAAATGTTAATTTATCTCTGCATAATCTCTGCATGCCTTCTCAGCAGAAATCAGTAAATGTAGTATGACAAATATCAATTTAACGAATCAACAGATAGGCTACTCGTTAGAAGAGGCGATCAATACAGAATCAGGGTCATACAGGACAGAACTAGCATCAGCATCAAATCTAGACAACGGATTCAAGTTCTCCAAGCCATCCGGCATGCTAGTGTCATAACGGTCGGAAACAATATATCTGTTGTTTATGACTATCCATGCAACTCCAAACATGCAGAAGAGAATGATGAATGACTCCGAAAAAAGCCAAGTGATATTTCATCTCAACGTTTGCACAGTGGTCGTCATGTCTGAACCTGCACCAAGCTAAATCTCACCTGAACTGAAATGGTGGCACTTCGAATACATGCGCTCCGCATAGTATGCATGCTCACTGTTCATAAGGAAGTATAGTATGACCAGTAAGAGGATGACAGGCAATTTGTACACAGCTATCATATTCCGCTCAATTTTTGTGGCACGATAGCCAAGTTGTAACATTGGAAACCTTTTATCACAAAACATAGGGATTAGTATTGGTGCTATCTCATAATGTTATGTTAAGCCTCCTACAGGTACAAACATGTATTCCAGATTGCATCATGTCTAATTTCAAAATTTTAGTCAAACTATCAAACAATTCCAAGATGGGAAGTCTTAATGTTCCATCACTTAAATCTCAAACTGATTAGCGATAACATTTAACAGCAATAATTTTAATTAACTTGAGTTAACTGAGCTATAAGATGAGTACACTGACTTCTTTTTTCCCAGTGGAAAGATATGATGGATAAAACAAAACAAACTCCATCACTAACGCAGACAAACAGCACTAGAACATTAGTAGAAAGCTCCTAATATTTCTAATAACCTGCTCTGGGTGATTTATACGCGAGACAATTCATACTTCTATATATTTTGGTACTGATAGTAACATTTGAATTTGAAAATCTCGACTACTGAAGAATCAATACACTACAGATGAAGCTGTCATTACTTTACAACGTTATCTCCATAATGAGCAACACCGCTGCGAGGTCCATAAAAAAGCCTAATAAATTTGCAGGTATATATGATACATACGCTGCACTATAGTGTATAAGGATACACTACAACCCAGTTTTGTGAGAGAGAGAGCTGTAATATTGACATTACATCATTTACACATCTGATGATCAGCAATCTGTAAGCGGACACAAGGCAGCAGTGACCAGCCACCGGTCCAAATGAGATTCTGGTGTGCTGTTAATGTTTGGAAAATGAGCATTCCCCAGAAAGCAAAGGACCCACTAAGAGAGAGAGGCTGCTCCCTCGATTCCATCCACAGGCGGATGGGATATCAGTTGTTTCATCGATCCGAATAAATAAGTTATGTTTCAATTCTGCTATCAGTCTGCCTCAAGCACTCTCAGAATAACGGTCGAGTAATGAAGAGCCAGAGGAAAGCATGGCAGAGCAAAGGCACCCAGCTAAAGACAGTTCAAACGACGACGACCACAGACGGTCACGTCACCATCGCCGAGACGCAGCACAAAGGACGAGAAGCTCATAAACATTCATAGCTTCAGGAACATTATTTAACGCTTCAAAAACCAGGAAGAAAGCAGATTACACGAAGACTGCGTAGAAGTCATTATTTCTGTCAGCGATTCTAAATCGTAATCAAACAACATGGAAATGGATGCAGTTGCATTTCTATTTATTTCGGGGATTAGGAGAGAAATCGTAAAGGATTTCAAGACAGAAAGCAGGTTTCCTTGAACTAGGATATGTTAGAGTTCACACACAAACTTAAAAAACACACAAGGTAGAAAGTTTGATGCTGAAGTCATATGTAAGCAACATTAGGTGTTATTATTTCTGTAAATGTTCTAAATTTGTAACCAAACAATGTGAATTTTATGTTTCTATTTACTTCTGTAACAAATAAATGTTTATCAAGATTTGTTTGTGGAAAGCAAGCTGCTTTGAATGAGAATGTCACAGTTCACAACTTCACATACTGAGACAAACAATAGAAATAGCACAAAAGTTGATGCTGAAAACAAAGCGCAGCTTGGGTGCAAAAATTTGCTTTGTGATTATGCAAACAAATACATTTTGCCACACAAAAGAATACAGCACCACATTTCTGGTGATCCAATTCACTATATAATGACCACCTGCTTATTTTCACATAGTAAGCAAGCATGTGAATTCTGGGAACCAAATAGATACCTTCTGAATTCACAAATTGTACACATTGTGACAACTCATTTCACAAATCAGTCTAAAAGAATATTCTCCATCAAAGTTACATGTGTCATCTGCCATCAGTGTCCTGTTCCGAAAATGATAATTTTTGTCTGCAGGTATTTTCTCAAGTGATATTTCTGTGTTCATAGATTTGAATCAGATTGTGCAACTATAAAGGCATTTGATAAAAATTCAGTGTCCTCTGCTAAATGAGGTCTGATTAGATTACACAGAACTTCGGCAATAGCAAATTGCAGCGAGCACTTCGGAACTCCTGCATGGGAATTGTATCAGAACCGCTTTGCTACTCTCATTTTGCTACAATAGAAATCCTGTGAAAATCACTAATTTAGACAATTAGCTAAACACATCGAAAATGAAAAGAGAGATTAATTCTTACACTTTCATATTGAACTTGCCAACTTATTGAACTCAGCAGTTGTGAAAAAGCAGGTGTCCTGGACTTAACTTTCAACTAGCGTGCTTTGAATTACAATTACAGTATGAGGATTGCAAAGTGTGCTGCACAGTGCCCGCTGCCCATGTCATTTCAAATTGTGTCTCAACAATATGCATCTGCAATACGGAAATACTGTCATAACTATAATTATGACAGAGCAGTCCAGCACTGTACACATCCATAGCTACTCATCCCATAAGTTGCTTCTCATTTTGGCAAGACTTCCATATAACAGCAAAATTGGAAATGGCTGAAGTAGTCTGAACTGAGGAATAATAACAAGAATGTGGGCTGAGGTGAGGATGTGCAGGTAATTTAAAGTGACTGACAGGGAAGTCTTTCACATACAAAGACAATTTTCATGTAGTCGCAATTCTTCCTGTCATATGCAAGGCTTTCACAGACATTGTCCTATAAATTAATATCAGAGTCAGACTATAATGGATCCGCATGTAAAGCACCAGCAGCAAAACGGAACATCTCCTGGCAAGTAAAACATAGACTAAATTCAAAGATTTCATACACGAACCTGAAGGCCATTTTCAATTTTTCAATTCGGCAGATAGACAGGCACTCTGGCATTAATATTGTCAAAATCCTGTGTGTCCGGTACACTGATGCCTTGAGATATATGCAAGACGAAGTCGTTGCACGTGACTGGGGCAGAGTTGACAATGGAGCAGGACTAGGCGATTCAATGGCTCCAAACACGTTTCTGGTTTCAATCTACCCCATGGACAAACCCAACTGAGCATAGTAGCCAAGTCCACAATTCGGTGCTAAAATAAACTTTACGGGCATGCTAAACTTTATGACTGTCATCATCATCAACAATAGATACACCGTCATAATCATGTTAGCGGGCCACAGGAGAGGCCGGTGTGAGATAGATGGCTGGTTGAAGCCTGCACTGATTATGACCTCACAGGTCACCTAATTTAGGATTTTACTTCCAGGTTGTCTCCATAACTCGAATCCCCTTTCGGACTAACCCACTCCACAGTAGACTACAAGCTTACTTAATTGAAGCCTGTACTCAACATATCATGTTCTGGTCATTGCACTAGTTGTTAGATGGGGTCCACGCCAATGCACTTTCGTGAGAATATCACTTTGGTCCACAGTCACTAAGGAGAAACGAGCAGGACAAGAGTTGCTCGACAGCGTTACACGAGAGCTTTTCATTTGCTTGTGAAATTCTCAGTTCCATGATGCACTTTGACTCGATCGGTTCCAGCTTAATTAAGTAACATTATGAAATCACACTGCTATTAATTCCTCAGGTTCACTAGCAGGCAGTGTGGCGGACTCATCCCGACATAAGACTACTGTATATACATCTGAAAGAAATTAGAAGCTCAAGGGTGAAAATGTTTGTTTGGATCTCTCTTCATTGGAAGTATTACAGCTCAATGAATCTCAGAGAAAATGAATTCATTTCAGTTATTTCTATCTCTCCGCCACAGAACAAACGGCAAGCTCTAAACAAGAATCTTATTTAACACTTTCACAACAAGTTTCAATACTTCTTTTAGTACACTCCTGTTCTAAAAGTGCAAAACTGTCACTTGAGCTCTTAGTTCATCACTGCCAGAGATGGAGATGGAGCATTAGAGCAAGATAATTCCCTGTAACAAGTGGCTCACAGTAATGTATCTGTAATGCCATGTACAACATTTTGATGTCTGCTGCTCTATTATAGTCCATATGGGGTGTGGTAGTGTAGTAGGTTCGATCGTCGAAATCTCATGATCGGAAACTCGGAACGTCGCATGTTCGATTCAGACCAAAGACACTGCGTAGGAACCATGAGCAAGCCCTTCACTCACAATTGATTACGGCACTGTGGTGCATTGGTTCCGACACACCTATGGGCTGTAGTCGGGACCACCTCTGAATCTGAGTAGTGAACTTGAAGAGGTGGTATAGAAACATATGAATAAATAAAATAAATAAATAAATAGACACTTCTTTCGTTCTTTTGTTACATCCAGGAGATCAATGCTAAATTAATGTATTCAAATTAAGCACATGAAAATTTTCAAGAAGCAACACTGTATGAATACTTGGAAATGCCGCAAAGCGAGTAAAAATTTGTCTTTAAAACTCTCAGTTTTACAAAATGAAGACACAGAGCAGAATATAGTTCCATAGTTGCCATTTTGTAAGCACATATTCACCAGCAGTTCTCAAGCCATGCCATGGTAGCGACGATGGCATCTATCCACATCCGCCTCTTTAATTCCCTGCAGACGGCACCTAACAAAGGCCAATCAGTCATTCATTCACAGCCGAACTGAGCCGTTTGGTGCTACATCTTCATTTCCAACCAGACATTAAGGAAGATGAAACTGCTCTATGTGTTCATTTAATACTCCTCACTATGTCAAACCAGACGGACGAAAATGCATAATTAAGATGCGGCCCATCAGCAACATGAAGAGCAAGCCTGTTGCCATGCAGAAGAAATGAAGCAATTAGAGTTTTGAAGGATAATTAAAGCTCGGAAGTGAAAACACGAGTGCCAGACGGGGCAGATTTCCTCGGGGACTGCATCACTCACTCGCTGCTGTCTGGTTCCTAATTCCTCTGCTTTCAGCGCGCCTTATCAAGATGCATACAAAGAGTCACACGAAACGAGTAGCAAAGACTGCGAATTTCTTTAATTGCCCTGCTTCTCAGACGAAGGCGCCCCATAATATGAGACAAGTTCATCTGTCGTCCAAAGCTCTCGACTCCCAATTGAGCGATCTCTCGCTGTTTTTAAGATATAAGACACAGGGAGCAATCTCCATAAAGCAGACTGCCACTTCATTTGACCCATTATTATGCCTGCTATAGGTCCCAGACGAGACGCCAGATCAGCGAAGGCCATCATTTCCATATGAAACATTCATGTAGGAAGTAGTAACGGTGCTCCCAGGCAGCGACACCGCGCTTCCTTTCGTCAAGTTGTAACGTAATCTGGTCGTCGCCGGTAAGTAGCGATCATTTCGTGTCAAACTTGGCCGACGACCCGGCCAGCCGTAATTACACCACAGACGTATCAAATATGGTTCAGCAATCACACGCAACACTACACCCTCTCCAAGGAATTGCCAATGAAATATCGTCGGAGGAACAGAGGCGGAGACGCCGAGATGGAGAACGAACGGGGAGGACAGAGCACCTCCTTCTGATGGCAATCATTCTGAATTACCATCTGGTGATGGCAGTTCATTTATCACTTTGCACTCCGGCGGCGGGCGCAACAGCAGCCGCAGCAGCAGCTGCTCCAGCAACAGCGCAATGCCAGCAGCGGTAATAGAAGCACACAAGCATCTGCAACAACGCCAGCAGTCACAACAGAAAATCATTCTTTGAAAAAGATGGGCGGAAAGAAACAACGGCCACATCCTAAATAACCAAACAGGGCAATCATAAAATATCTCCAGTGCGCATTTAATGTTTGTTTTGTTGCATTTTTAATTTATATAGCTCTGCTCTCAGAATAAACAGCCCGGCCACTCAACTGCTCGCTAGTCTCTGTCAATTGTCATACGCTTAAAATAACCACGAACACAATAATTATTTCTGATTTAATAACAAAACACACATTTCCAATTAATGCAGAAGACAATCAATCCAGGTATCAATATAGAAAACAATGAATTTTCATGTATTAAATTGAAATCTGGAAAGTTTGTTAGGATGTCAAATAGTAAATAAAATATGACAAAACAAGATTGTGCAATTGTGTCACATCATTCACTCTGTAACTCGTCATTCCCTTTCTGTCAAACAATGGACTGGACAAATATTTTTCCCAGTGCATCACGTAACAATTACCAAGCCCAGCTCGTGGTAACAAATCACAAAGAAAACGTGTTCCTGATAAATTCAAACTAAACAGCAATGATTAAATCAATGACCCAGAACAGCAACGTTGATTCACGAGAAAGACATTCTCGACCGTCGTCGAAGTCATACGTCGTCGAAGTGCCTTTGAATAGCCTTTGAATAGCTCCCAAGCAACTAACAAGCCAAAGAAATCTTTGAAATAACCCACGAGTCCGACACACTGGACAAACGGCCCAAGTAGCGACACACGACAGCCGGTCAGCTGGCCATTCATCTCTCTCCTGCCTCGACAATGATGTCTTTGCAGCGCAGTCTTAACGGTGCAGAGCAGATGCCTAAATAGAAAGATTACGTTAACTTGGCGACTACTATCTATCTGAACTCAAATTCACATCTGTGGCCACACCATCCCAGTCTACAGTGGATTGCGTTTTGTAACCACGCATGGCCAATTTCGCTCCTGCCTATTTCCACTCTATAGACTGCCTGACAGAGATCTTTCATTGGTCGACTTCCACGCAAGAACTTCCCCATGGATCTTGGTGCAAACAGACCGTGGGTTTCAGGAGCAGGGCAGGTGCAGACAACGGATTGATAAGCGCTGATTGCCTAGTCGGCCGCAGCTAAAATATCTCGAACGTACAAAAACGAAGAGCAAATTTGCACAGTGTCCATTTCAAGATGGCGACCTAATGCAGATTGCAAACATGGCGCTGAAACTCTTGTGCAGAAGTCCACCTGTCAGGCTTCAATGTTTAATGGCTAAACATAAAACAGCCACTGTTCTCCTTGTCCAAAATTAATAGCATGTTGCAAAATCTGCTCTGCAATCAAGAAGTTAATAATTTTGTGCAGCAATTGCCAATCAGAAGGCAGCCTTCTATTCAGATGGTCAGTAATGCATTAGCTGCAAGTACACAAGATATTCATTGCCATTTTGTAATGTGCAGTTACTGCTAGACTGAAATGTTCCAAATGTGAGAGTATATATCTGTAGCGTTTTGCAGCAATTTTGTCGCATTCAGCATTTTTCAGTCAACATTACTCTATATTTTAAATAACATTTGCAACGTTTTGCGTGATTATAATTTTTACCTTTGAAAATGCTCTATTCTAAATTTTACCAAGTTTCTAGATGATGATATACTATTCAACTGAAATTTGATACAACTACCACAAAGTTTGGAATTGCATATTAAGGTTGGACACTGGACAGTGGGAAACAATGTCAAACATAAACAACAGACCAGGACAGGCAAGTCTTTTAATATGTAGTCTGTTAACCTCTGTAGACAAGAATATGAATGTCAGAACAATGTCAAATTCAAAAGTTCAGAAATCAATATGCATAAGTTCAGCATATTTTTGGTTTGGTTATTTCACAGTCAAACTGTTTTTCGCAAAGATACATTAGCATGCTGCATCTTTTTCACTGATTCATAGGAGACTTTTGCTTGCTGTCAGTCTTGATGATCCGTTTAGAAATGCTTTCCTGGAAGTCAACAAAACGTCATGGTTTTCCTTTGACCAGTCGGCAGACGGCTGAAAACAGTCTCATTAGCTTCATTTGATGTCTGTTTCATGATCCTTTCATCCGTAAGGCTCGTCCGATGTTCAACGACTACAGACGAATGCAGAAGTCAGCTTTGCGACTCTCCTTTAGATTCCTTTCTTCTGTTTACAATCTGTAGGAAGCAAAGAATTCTT
>JAQFXW010000931.1:0-16448 GCA_034693945.1 Dendrobaena attemsi
ACGAGCAGAAGTGCGTAGCACACGATCCAAGCAGTTCAGACGGACATCTGGAAGGCCAGAATATAGAGAGGAACAATGGTCAAGTCTAGTAGTAATGAAGGAATGGACAAGAGTGGTAACAGCAGAAGAAGTGAGCGAGTGAGCAACAGTACGAAGTTGGCGCAGTTGATAATAGCAAGCACGACTGAGAAGGTTGATCCAGGGTGACACCAAGGTCACAAACTGAGGAGGAAAAAACTTTCATAAATTAATATAGGCACACAGTATAAATATTTCTTAAATAACAATTCAATAGGTGACGCTTTGGCATGTTAACGCAGACTCACCATCGGGCTGTTAATCACTTTAAAAACTGTCCTTTTTGACAGAGATGGAGTCAGAAGCACCTAAAAGTAGTTGTCTTGAAGAGGTGCTATATAAATTCTTAAATGAATGAATGAATGAAATAGGTGATTAAGAAGGTGTGAAATGTAAGAGATCTTAATTGATTAGTAGAAATGTTTCTTAAATGATCAACAAAGTTTCAAACGAATGAAGTAAAAAGCAACTTCCACTTGTAAATTAACTGGTGTATAAATTAACAAATTACAATCAGTAAACTTAATTATATAAACCTTAAAATTCAAATAAGTTTATGAAATGTCAAGTGAGCAAAATGGAAACTGTCTGCAACTAGGGACAACATATTGTGTTTAGTTAGAACTATACATAGCAATTATTATCAGATTTCTAAGCAGTCTGCAGAACCAAACTGAGTTGAGAATGAAGCTGCTGAGGTGACTAGATCTTCATAAATCTTATCCAGTTTGTAAACTTTAATATCTGAATCTTCTGTGTTACATCAGACATTTTTTTTATGTAAGTTAACTTTATGTCTGAAGATTTTATATTTCACTTTACATGAGCTTCCCAAATGTGTTCATTGTCCAAGCATGGCTGCATTAAGTTGACCCAACATTAGGTTGGAAACAATATCTTCACATATAGTTTGTATGCAATGTCTAGTACATGTACATGCCTGTTTCTTTGACAGATACACAGAAGTCTGAGAGTCCTGTAAGTCTTTCTTCAGACATAAGCCCGGAGCAGGTTGTCCGAAAACTTGAGTTTTATGGTCAAACAGCCGCAAAGATGACTGAGAATATTGCGAATAAAGTCATGAAGGAAGTCGGTGAGAAATTGCAGTCTGTTCCAAAGAGTATTCCAGGTTGGGTTCAGTCTGGCGTTTCCAGAATAAGGAACGATATGGACAGAAGTGAAATCCAGGTCAAATCGAACCACAAGATGGATGGAATGTTAAATGTCAAGATTGTAAATAACTCTTTGGATGAGTCAAAGGAGAATTTTAGGAACTCTGTTAATAATGTGGCTACTGAAGAAAGTGGCAACATGTCTAGATCCTCGGAGGACGATGTCTCTTCTAGTTCTACGGAAAATGTACCAGTAATTACTTCCGATGCTTCGGTTCTCAATTTGGTTGAATCAAACACCATTTGTGAACATCTGGATTCAAACGATCTCAGACAATGCTCAGATAAAACTTGTTTGCCTATTAGCAAAACGCATTCAGTCGCCGAAATACATTCAGCCATAGTATCTTCCACAGCAATCAAACATTCCAGTTCAGCATCTGAGTTTGATATCCGCCACGGTCCAAGTTGTGATGATGAAATTGTTTTTTCCCGAGGCAATAACAAACGCTCAAAGAAGAGACACCCGTCTAAAGGTAAATACTATAAAACATAGCAATTATATCATGCATGTACTTTTGTCTTCAATCTTTGCCCTAACAGTACATGTTACATAGGTAACTCTGAGTAGCAGGACCATGGTCCATTTAAGTCTTCCCGTTGTATCCCAGCCTTATAAATTTAATATTTCATATCCGCCACGGTCCAAGTCGTGATGATGTTATTAAATTCACACATTTCCATACCACCCCATCCAGTATACTACTTAGAGGCGGTTCCGACAACAGAGGTGTGTCTTAGTTTGCACGCCGAAGCGCCACGAGCAATTATGAGTGAGGGACTTGCTCAAGGTCCTCTACACAATTGCTTTGGTCTGAATCGAACCCGCGACCCTTCGATGACGACAATCCCATATGACTATATGTCACTGTGTTTTGGGACAAATAAATATTAAGCAACCTATGTTATGTTATTCAATGTCAATTCGGGTATGACCAATAAGGAATGTGACCACTTTACGATCTTATAACCCACTGCTCCACTGGTCTCTACAGAAGCAGCTTAAATGAAAGCATTGTTTGCTGGGTGCAATATAAATGTTTGGAAGCAACAAAAACAAATTATGTGAACATTTAATTTATTTGTTTTGCTTTGATATTTACATTCTGTCAGTTAGATCCTCTGCAGACACAGTAAGTCTTGCTTCCGTTGATTCGGTGGAGAATGCTGCAACTGATACTTCAATCGTGGCTTCATCATTTGCCGATTCATGTCCTGCACTGCAGAGCCCAGAGGAAAAATCTCATGCCGTGAATGGAGTGCTAGGTGCTGGACAAGCAGTATCAGATGTTGCAGCTGTAGAGCTGACACAAATATCCACGGATGACAACCTGTTTGACATTGACATCAGTTTGTTGCGCAAGGACGAACCGCTTTGTGAGTTGATATCTCCGGATCTAGTCAACAATAGATTATCAGGAAACGGCTTCACAGTTGATACGGCCGATGCTAAGATTCTATTGCCTATGAATTCTTCGAAAGATAAAACTTATCTTGATCCTGTTGATAGTCTGAGAGATAATAGTTTACCAGTTGACAATCTCGATCGCTTGTCGGAGGACTTTGTTTTGTCGAGTGACTTTTCAATTTATTCAATTTCTAAATTATCTGAACTTCATGACAGCAAAGAAATCAATGCTTCAGGACAATTGTTTCAATATACAGAAAAACCAGTTTCGTTTGTCACATCAAAACTATTCAGTGAGCTTGATCATGACAGAATATCACTTCAAGATGCCATGGATTCTTCGGCTGTTCACAACCGCTTCAAACCAGCGTCCAAAGTCCAAGACGGTTCCTCACCATCTCCTTTGCATTCACCATCGTCTTCACCTCCAAAGTCAACCTCACTGAACGCCACAAGAACCGATATGACCACGTGGAACGAGTTCAGCACCCCGGCCAGACTGAGTTCAATTGCCGTCAGTTCACGACACATTTGGTGCACGGACGAACTCCATCGAATCCACTACAGCGATTTAAGTGGACGCGGGCTTCAGTGGATCACTCTAGAACAGACGATGGCTCAACAGATCTCGGTGGCACCATCTGGCTGGATTGTGTGGCGTCTGACCAGTGGTTCTGCCTTTGCTGCGATGGGGGTTTCACAGAAGTGTCCCTCTGGCGATGAATGGGTGGAAGTAGCACGAGACGTAGCCTACATAGCAGTTGATGACAATGAGGCATGGTGAGCATTACGTAAAATGTAGTTGTAGAACTATAATTGTTATGCTATGGTAATAATGTGTTAGGTATCTATCTATTAAGTAATTAATGTACCGATACGTGTTGGTGAAGCGTTGTGTTCTGTGTCTTGTAACCGGAAAGGTACAGGTTCAAATCTGCATCATGTCAATAATTATATAGTGACCTTGGACATGTTGCTCATTCATAATTGTCTGTGAGGAAGGCTGTAGGAAACCACCTCACTCATCAGCCTAAAGCTAACGGATCTGCGTTTGTACTGAGAAATCGTCATCAACATCATTGTAGTTATCACATTTATCAAGTAATTAAGACACTGGGATCTGCATGTTTTACAATTATTGTGTGTGATCTATTGTGTTGAATTGCATGTACACAGTTGGATGAACTTAGCATGTTATTTACTTGCAACTTCACTTGTGTAAAAAAATTCTTTTTGCTATTTTTGCTTCATAGTAATCTATGACTCTGTTTTTTTCTTTAGTTTGCATTTTTATTATTTCTGGCACTATTATTTTATATTTTTATTGCCACAAGGTATCTAAGATTGCTCAGGAATTAGGCAAAATTAATAATATTTTATTATACAGAGATTGAAATGTGTATTCTGGGATGGCCAGAACTTGATCCGCATTCTAGATGTTATGTATTGTACGTTTATTGTTTTATTGTTATTATTTTTTAAATTGTTAGCATTAGTTTTAATTGTTAAAATCCAGCAGTGATCCTTAAGGTTCTTAAATGTGTATCCTTAATCCTTATTAGCCTAGTATAATTAATTATTATTATTGTAATTGCACCAATAGTTTATAAATATGCCTTCTCCTACTAAGACACTCACAGATATACCGTACTGTAGACTGACAGTCTTTAGCTAAAGAAAATTGCCAAGTGATGTCAACGGATGCCTTTCACAAACTCCCGCTGCTATATGTATGCGTGTGTTTGTGCGGGCGTATGTGCATACGTGTTATTGTGTATGGAAGTATTATAGGAATTACTTGAAATTTAAGATAGATTCATGCTCGGAATATATTTTCCATATGTGTCAAATGTATTGCAGGTATGTCAAAACAAACGGTGAGGTTGCAATGCAGAAGGACTTATCCAGAGAGCGTCCTTGTTATAAGTCGCTTCGTGTGCCTTGTTCTTTCAAACTGGCACAGATATCCTGTCGCTCGGGAGTTGTGTGTGGAATTACATTGGACAATTCAGTTGTTGTTCGTAACGGAGTGACGAGGTTAAAGGAAGAGGGAACCGATTGGAAAGCGGCAAATTGGTATTTACAGAATTTAAAGTCGCTTTGTGTTTTGAATTTGTGAAATCATGTTGCTGTTTGTTTTCATCAGATTTTAAATTTGTATAGTTCTATTAATTATCATTTCATCATGACATTAATTTAAAAAAGTAAATGTATTGCAGGTATGTCAAAACATTATTCGTGGTAGAATAAGACCAAAGATTTGCATAGGGACCTTGAGCAAGTCCTTCACTCACAATTACTCAAGGCGCTTTGGTGTGTTGACTCTGACGCTCCTCTGGGGCTGGGCTGTAGTCAGGACCGCCCCTGAGTAGTAGTAGAAATATTTGAATAAATAAATAAAATAAATATTCTATAGGGAATCATCTTAAATCTTAAATTCTTCATACCATCATACATACCATCCATTGTACCATCCGCTTCCCATTTCATTAGATGTAACGCTTATTGTGAATCTAACACTTGCAATGAGGTGTGTTTAATCATATGGTCCAACACTTATTGTAATTGTGATTGTAATTGGAATGTTGAACACCAAACTGTCAATTGTTTGCTCAACTGCTTTGAGTCAATTGAGTGTATGGCTTATTGTGAGGTATAATTCTTTAGTCTTAATTTATTCTGTGCAGGAGTGCACTGGATCGTATCATCTGCAGACTAGACCTTGGTGAGAATGGAACAGCATGGGTGTTTGACCTCCTTGGTAGGCTGTGGTACTCGATCGGATTCAGTCCCAGTCGACCTGAGGGCGATGGAACATGGTGGCAGGTGAGTTTTACCTACCTGTGAAGACATTCTGGATCTGTAGTTGTCTGCCTGCCTGAATGTGTACTGACATCATGTGGAGATAATGTTAAATGGGAGGGATGGAATTGATCAATGATCGTTATTAGGTCATGACGTTACAGCATACCATTTCTCGCCCTTACACCGCATGTGTCAGATATAGAAATTTCACTTGGTTGAATGATTATTCATTCTTTTCCTTTCCTTGATTGCCTAATTTAATGTCATGTTTCGTTAAATATTATAATTGTTCTTGTGTCAATCGAGCAAGAGATATTTTTTATTAATTAATAGTAAAGATCTTAAGATCTATGGCAAGACCATAGGCACAAATCTAGTCCTGCTTCTTCGGGTTCTTTTCATTGTCTCATAGAGGTTTCTTTTTAATCAAACCTGGGCCAGGAGCACCTCTGAATAGAGATCTTTAAGTGGGCTATATAAATATTGTTTATTGGTTGATTTTAATGAAACTTGGTTTTGTGCAATGTGCTGAATTGGTTTCTTTTAATAATTATTTGTTCGGAAACTGTGAAAAGGTTGCCCTGAATTCCTTCCTGATGTCCGAATCGAATTTCTGGAAAGCACTCAAACCGACCGAGTCCAACGGACGGAAGATGTTGTCCAAGTACTTGCTGCGCAGTGACACTGGTCTGCTGTCGACTAAGTTGAATGGACTGTGGATCTGTCCTCGGCGAGGCAGCAGTTTGCACTTCTCCCCAGGGAATGTTATTGGTTTGTTGAATATTCATCTAATAATGTAATTCGCTTGTATGCTAATGATATGCTAATTGTAACCACTGACGATATAAATCGTGAAGTGAGACGAAATGTTTATGGCGTGCGCCGAGATTTATACCTCTACTCGGAACTCGACCGAGCGCATTAAACATTATTTCGCCATATTAGTCACATTAAATATACCCAGTAGAGGGTTGGTTAGTCTTATTTTCCGTTTCTTATTTTAACTTATTAACTCGAAACGAAACTTCGAACGTACTATTGTTGTTTGAAACTAACAAAAGAAGTCAGTTGCACAGGATACTATCACATCCCGTGCAAATGACCCTATCCCGGGGATAAAGTCAGTTGCACAGCATACAGTAAGTATTTTTTATGTATTACGAAATGGATGGCGTTTCAAGTAAGTAAGTATATTCTTTGAAAACTATAATAAAATAAGAGGTCGTTTATTAGAATAGCCCGTAATTTTTTACGGGTTACAGCTAGTATTTCATGCTTTGAAGCCATGTTTCAATGCTGTTATGGCTGTGGTTTTCTGATAATATTAAACAATTTGGTCAGTGATATACTTAGAATAAACGAACTTGTGAACATTCGATGTGACATAAGCAAGTTTTATAGTGAAAAGATAATTGATTAATAATAATTTAAGGATAATTTGAAGTACAAAAAGGAAATGGTTGTTGAGAATAGCAAAGAACAAAAAATCAAATGTGAAACTGATTCAGACGTTTTCTTAGCTAGCATTAATTTATAATGGTTCATGGTTATTTTTAATTTCAAAGATGCCTTCAGCCCTTCACCATGTCACCTTGAGCATTTTTGCGCTGTGTGTTGCACTACTATTTCTTTTACGCAATGAAACTGATGTGGACTGATGTTTGTTTACCTAATTTCCATTTTGTGCGTGTCAACTGTTGATTGAAGGTTACTGCTGGCATTTGGTCAATCCTCTCAATGTGATGGGTCATAAGAAGTGGACGCTTGTTTCTGCCACTGGCCATGAAACTGGACAATCAGGTACTAGCTATTGGATCTTCCATCTCCTACTAAACTTCAGCAAAGGCTTGTCAAATGTATTGACTACAGTTTCACTTAAAGGTAAAAGGTAAAGTCCAACCCAGGCCTTTCGACCCATTGGGAGGCGCTCATCTCCTTTTCCTTGGCCCTGAACCGGCAATGGACAAATCCCAAGGTCCTGGACACGGGGCCGGTGTATCGCAGGATTTGCCGTTTCCTTCCCAGATCACGCCGGTACCAAATTATACTGCTTGGTGACAGAGGCACGTGTGGTGCGCAAACAACTTGCCCAAGGTCGTTACATGGGATCGAACCATGCATCGCCTGCTCATTGAGCCGACGCGCTACACGATCGGCCACCGTGTCACACCTTTCACTTAAAGCACTCATTAATTATTGCCTTATGTGTAGCGATGACTATGAGAGACTTTTAAAATCATATGGTAATGTAATCTAAAAACATTATAATCATGTTCAAAGTGTACAGCACCTCATCTCTCTCTGGTCTTCCAGCAATTGGGACATGTTCTTGAACACGTGTGATATGGTTAAACATGCATGCATTCTTGTGGAAGATGTCAAACCGTCTAACAAAGACACTCCATCATGTTCCTATGGAATGAACTTGTTATACTCAGTCTACGAGTTTGAACCCTCTGTGAAACTATATACGTGTAGAAGAAACCTTGATGGACGTCAGTAGCTCTCTAGCCCTGTTCTTTCATGGACATGTGCTTAGCACTATTCACTCTAATCCTGTTATTAGATTAGTTGTGTTTAAAACTTGGGTCGAATAAATTCAGAGATAATAGTAACATAACCAGTCAAGCCCTTAAGACTCAACGTAGAGCTCACGAATAGGTTTGTGCTTTTAAAACACTTGAAAAGCTTTCGAGTTAAAATTGTGACTGTCTTAAGTCTATGATCCAGACATACACACTCGGCACTTGTTTGTGGTTGAATTCTAGGTCTCGTGTGGTTGGTCGATTCCTTTGGTTCGATGTTTTGCTTCATTCCATCTCATTCTGATGGAGTGAACTTGATATCCGTTGATCCGCCGGAGCCCCGACAGATGTTTCAGTCGTTCTCCGCTTCAGTGGATGTTGCCTGGTGCGTCCTTGACAACGGTCATGTCTACATTCGACGCCAGATGGCCGGGCACTGTCTCCCTGGATACGGCTGGGACAGGGTCGATATGATTCAGATAGGTTGGTGCTTTCGTTTACTTTTAACATGATTATATAGGGTTTGAGATGGCATTATCATAATTATGATCTAAAGTCTCTCATATATACCGGTAGTCATTTTAGCAATGTAATACATGCACTCACTTTAACCCAAAGCTGCCGTCGAGGTAGCAAAAGTTAGTGATAATTACCTACTAGGTCATTCCGAGATGGTAGTAAATGTTAGTAGCGCACTGCTGCTATAACGACGTGTTTTAGCCAATCAGAGTCGTGATATTTTTAGAATTTTACGTCACACAGGCCAAGATAATATAATTAGGCATAGAAATAAGTGATAAATAATTTTCATTTTATTACATAAATCGACCAATCGAATAGGGTTCCTAAATCACGTGTTTATACAATGGCGGCGAAGCGTGGTCATCAGAACATGCTTAGATTAGACGATGGTTTGACGAATTAAATTCGAATTATGGCAGTTTCGATAAGTCTTAGAATGAGAAACTGTCTAATTGAATCGCGTACAATAAAGTCACTTTGGCTGAAAAAAACTCAAACTTTGATGCCGATTTCACCCGTGGAATTCGGTACACACTCGCCGAGGTTGAAGGTGGGTCGTTTTTTCGGATGATAATGACTCGGGCGAAATAGACTCGACCAAAGCAGAATTACAATTTCTTATTTATTTCCTAATTGTATCATTTAGTAATATCTGTGGTGGGCCAACTTATTATACAACACTTTTGGAGGTGTTTTCTTACCAAGTTAGCCAGTCTAGTAACAAGCCTACAATCCCTACATGTTTGCAGTATATTTTCTGGTGACAAAATAAATGTAGGCCTAGCCATTTTCAATGACATATCAAATATTAATAAAATCATAACTTCTTCATTTATGAAAATACTTTCAAAAAAAATTTTCTATTTCGTCTGCCATTAATTTCTTCACATCTTTTAGGCTCAAACAAAACATGTTGTAACAGGAAATAGTTTTATATTGGTATTTGAACACAAAAATGTGAAACCACTAGGGAGGGGTCTAGTTTGGGGCAACTTTGGGTACCCCACAAATTTTTTCGGCTGATATTGCAAATATTTATGAAAAGAGAAAGTAAAATGCTAAAGAACAGTAGTTACATTATGCCTCTATGTCAAGAACTAACTAAGATATCACAAGTTCAAAATTTTTATTATATAGGCCAATTTATGGAAAATTGCTAGGCATCGGGACCTAGGAGACTATAATTGCTAGGCTGTTAAGGGTTAAAATATATTGAAATAGAGTCACATTATTAAAAGTCCTTGTTTGCCTACATGCTTCAAAGGTAAGTGCTTTTGTGGTTTTACTTTAGGTTTGTTTGAATGTACATTTGAAACTATTAGATAACATAACAAATAGCCTGTAGTTAAGAAATAAATTGCACTGACTTAATTAAAGCGCTTATTGCCAGTTAAATATATGCGATAGATCAGCTTGAATAGATGTCCAAGAGGAAAGGTAGAAAAATTACTTGATCCTGCTGTACTGAGTGACTTGGTTAAGAATTAGTTTGTATGTACAAGTGATTATAGCACATGTGATCTTTTTCTTAACTACTAACTTATTTAATATGTCAGTTAATTGTTGTAAGTAGTTTTGAATTAGAGCCATATGTAAGATGTTTTACGAGTTCAAACACCCTGAAAAGAAATTTGTTACTCGCCTGTTACATGTGCTATGTAATACAGCTCTGTATGTAATAAGAATTTCCATGAAGTAGTGCTATGTAAATGTGTCTAAGAACATTGTCCATAACTTGTATCTGTGAATATATTAAACTGCTCTTCTTGGCACCTTTAAGTAGGCCTACCTCATAAAAGTATTGCATACATGGCCACAATACTGATGAGAACCAGTCCATTTTGGTGCTAGGTCGAGGAAAACTTGTGCATGTGAGCATTGGTAGCAACACGGTCTGGGGCGTTCACAGTTCTGGTGCCGTCTACCTTCGGATAGGCGTTCACCATCGACCGAAGGGTCACATCCTGAATCCCGCTTGGCTGAAACTCGATAACCACTACGACAGGGACCTCGAACAGGTCGTATTCAAACACGTCTTCCCTGCACCAGACGATTCCATGGTGAGTCCTTGTTCTTGATGGGCAGAGTAGTTCAGTGGTTGTACTCCTACATTAAGGGTTCTTGACACATTCTATCGTTGGAGGCAAAGGGAGAGGACCCAGTGGCAGAAGTGAAGCGTATGGGGATTTGTAAGCAATGCTTTTATTATTAAACATGGTATGAATTTGTGACTGAATTTGATGCCAGGGCCTTAAGACCATTGGAGGCCCCTGGCCAAAGCAATGTGCCAAAGACTGACTTTAAAAAATCTGACGACCTTTTTCTATAGATATTAGTTGAAATTTTCCAAAACATTCTAATACAATTCATTCTTAATGAAAGTTTCTTTACTTTTAGACATTTGGAGGCCCCTAGAATCGTGAGGCTCCTGGCAACTGCCCATGCATAAAGACGGCCCTGTTTGATGCATTTTGTGCTTGAATAGGTCGAGTATTTGTAATTGACTAAGGCAAGAATCTGTGCGATTGAATAAATTGAGCATTTGTGATTGCATCAGATGAGCATTGTGATCGAATAAGGTGAGCATTAGTGAATAATTAGGGTGTACATATTCTGTGATTGAATCAGCTGTGTAGTTAAATTTGTGATTAGGTAGGATCTACCTTAGTGATTGAATAGAGTGTGAATTTGTGATCAAGTGATTCATGCGTTTTGTGCTTGAATAAGGTCTGGGCTACGGACATCAACAACTGTGTTTACATTAGAGTTGGAGTCAATGACACCCTTCCAATTGGTCTCAGCTGGAAGCTTGTCGAAGGTAAAATCTGTGTAATAAACTTTTAAGTGTAATAATTATTGTAATCTCAAGATTTTCAGTTTTGAAGGTGGGGTTCATGACATTTTCTTTCTCATTCATGCATTCTGTATCAAATATCAAGCATTCGAAGATAGGGGCCTTAAAAGTACTAGATCCAAATGTTGAGAAATCACAGAGATAGACAAAGTTGCACAACAAATTTACATCATCAACTAGAAGATTGAAACCCAGGAAGCACAGGCGAAGGGTAGACGTATGTTTCAGTCAGTCTCAGTACAAGATCTGCTTTCAGCTGACTTGTTATCTTTGTACAGGAACGCAAGCAGAGTCGATCTGTTTGAGCAAAGGACAGGTGTTTGCTACAACTCCAGGTGGAGATCTCATCCGACGAGTAGGAATCACTTCCGACCGACCGGAAGGTGATTACTGGCAGACGCTTCCAGGATCTTTCCATGTCATTTCCGGTATCTTTTGCTTTTATCTTTTCCTCACTATTGTACTTTTTGTGTACTTTAGCTATGCCTGTGATGAAATTGTCGCAGTCATACATGGTAGAAGACTGAAAGTGGTGTTGGTGATAGAGGTGATGGTAGGGGTAGCATGCATGGTGATGCTGGTGATGAAAAACCCTTAACCTCCTTGGCGTTAAACCCGAGCATAACTCGGGGGACGAATTTTCAATCGT
Organism: Dendrobaena attemsi; assembly: GCA_034693945.1. Classification (NCBI taxonomy): domain Eukaryota; kingdom Metazoa; phylum Annelida; class Clitellata; order Crassiclitellata; family Lumbricidae; genus Dendrobaena; species Dendrobaena attemsi. Next base: position 12,014 of record JAQFXW010000931.1, read on the forward strand.
GTTGTCCTATAACATGTTTTGTTTATTATAATGGTTGTACTTTTCGGTTGTTGTCTTACTAATAAACGGAATTTGATGATATTTCATTGAATTAACAATAGTACATGTAAGTACATCAGTACAATGCCATTTTGTCATTATACTGCTTTGTGTCCCCGACCCTCAAAACTCGGGTCTAGTGAACCAAGATGGCCTTGCATTATCAGTCTCTTCAGCGGTATTAGTCTCAGTCAAACACCGAGGAACAATAAACACTGCTTTCCTTTATCAGCACTTATCCATGACTACTCGATGTTTCAATGCAATCACCTTTTGTAGGTCATTTTTCCTCCGTCAATAAAATCATCTGTGACGACTACTGCTAGCCATTCCAGAAATGGGCCCTTAGTTTTGCAATGCCAATCAATCATAATTATGTACGTTGAGTGCCAATGAGTGGAATATAATAATAATAATTAAAACTAATGCAGTGCAATGAATTTATTCATTTCAGTTACTGTGAAAGATGAACTATGGGCGATAGACAAAGATGGAGATTTGTACAGACAAGAATTGCATTTGTTGGAGCGACCTCTGGCTTTGGACAATCTGAAGGAAGGTCGTCTTCTTAAGTGCGGTTCAGGAACACTTGAGGGAAATGACTGGATTATTTACTAGAATCATGAGAAGAACCGACGTCATTATCGTTGTTAATTTCATTGTCATTTCCACCATTATCATTGTTGCTGTTATCATTCTCATCGGTATCACGATCGTTGTCATAATCCACTCAGCCATGGCAGAGAATTTGCTTAAGACCATCCAGCATACTGCTAAAGAGATGCCATATTTAGCGTTTTTTCACATGCATTGTATAATTACTGGTGCAGACATTCTAGAAGTAATTCTTGCCAAAACAAAGAACTTGATCAGCACAGATGAAACACAACTTGACACAAAGTCAGAATAAGTCTTGCTATAGAGGAGCCTGCATAAATGATAAAGAGTATTAAAGACGTGTTCGATAAACAATTTGCACTGACAAAAATGTAATGTTTCTAAATGCATTAATGAAAAAGTCAACTTCATTGTTGATGTTATTAGGCCTATTATGTGTGACCCATAACCTGAAAATTTATTTAGCTAACCATAAAATTTTTGTGTTCATCAAGTTTTCAGTTTGTTTGTTGATGTCCTAATAATATTATAAATAGTAATAATAAGTAATTAATGTGATATAATAAGACGTCATTGGTACTGTCATATTTAATTTAAGCGCCATTAAATCACTTTTTTGATTTTACGTGGTTTTGACATTTAAAAAAATTTAACTTGCCTTTTTAAATCTTCGGGTTTTGGCAATTCACATAGCATTTTGAGCAGGTTTTGGGCTACTAATAGGCCTTGCCTTATGTAATGAATTATAGTTGGTGTACATAAAATCATTAATTTTATGAATAAAGAGTGTTTAAAATAAGCAACGGCTTTGAAAGCACGGCTTGCTTCTCCTCTGTCATTCAAAACAGTAGGCCTACAGTACTTTATACCTACATCGGGCTTTTATCGCTATCTGCTGCATTCTAATGCGTACCCCTACAATGCCTATCGTCTCCTCAGGCACCCACTTTTCTAGGGAATCTGGGGACAGAGGGACTGGAAAGCGTCATGAGCTCCTAGTGGATAGATAAAATCTTTTGCGACGGGATACTCTGGTTCGATCTGGGATACTCTATTTCGATAGGTTTGATACTAGATTTTGATAGAGGATAGGCCCTACTCTATTTCATTTGGGAGATAGGCCTACACAATAGGGAATAGGCCTACAGTATTTCGCAAGAACAATAATGCTGCAATATATTATAATGTATATTTCAATATGAGGGTCTAGTTCGCTAGGGAATTACAGGGGCCCTTCTTTATTGCGATAGGCCTACTTTATTTCGATAAGATAGGCCTACTTTACTTGGATAGGATAAGCCTACTCTTTCAGTAAGGGACGCTCTATATCGCTCTAGAGCTTATAGGGACAATAGTCCTACTTTATTTTGGTAGGATCTGCCTACTCTATTTCGCTAGAGGTGTACTTTATTTCACCAGAGGACACTCATTTCGCTAGGGGATAGGCCTACTCTATTTCGCCTATAGGGTGATACTCAATTTCGCTAAGAGAATAGGCATACTGTATTTCGCTATAGGGGACAGCATACTCTATTTTGCTTGGGTTCAGGGCATAGGCCTACTCTATTTCGCTATAGGGGCGAAACTCTTTCGATAGGGATACTCAAATTCGCTAACTGATACTATTTCGCTAGAGCAATAAAATAATATTCTATTTCGCAATGGGGATAAGCTATTAAGGTAGGGGTAGGCCTATATAGGACCTACTCTATTTCGCCAGAGGACACCTGGCGAAACTAGCACTGGTTAATTAACTGTAACAGTGAACCTGTTTCGAATTGAAAGTAACTATATTATCTATGTGTTTGTTCAATAAACAATAACAATAAAATAAATGACAAGTAACAGCTCTGAGCCCTTTTTGCACAATGACCGTTGCTGAAAGCATGTCTACATCATTATAATTATGTTTGTTGTATGCACCAAAATAGATCCACGGCATAACCTGAGGTATTAAAAGTTAAGGAGACCTTAGAAATGGTAAAAATCTATTCTGCGACCGAACAATTAATTGCCTGCAGACTGTCGAATTTACCTTTTTAAGAAGCTTGGAAGCTCGAATATTTGGGGGACATACAGCATTGTTGTCCCCACCCCATCAAAACTTTGGGGAGGACAGTCCCCCTCTGTTCCCCCGTGACTGGCTATAGATCTCGAGCTGTCGAGCAATTGGCTAGGACCTAGGTTAGTCTATTTCGCTATGGGAATAGTGTACTTCGCTAGACGATAGACCTACAGTCTACTCTATTTTGCTATGGGGAATGGTTATACTCTATTTTGAATGGAGTTATAACGAATGGACGCTGGACATGGTAGAATTATTTTCAAATGAAGAAGCAGTAGACCGGTTCTAACTTATCCCTGCGTTTCCTATAGGATAAAGGTTTAGGCCTACTACACACTGTAGGCCTATTATTGATATTCAGGAGGAAGAAAGGAATGGAGAGTCTTGTGAGTCGAATTTGACTCACCGGATTCTGACCATGCATGCAGGCATCAGAACGGTGCCTGCATGCATAAAGTTATTGCATTGGACTCGATATGCCGAGAGCCAGTGTTTAAACTAGTCTTCCTGATACTATTTGTGTGGCGCTAAGAACTGTCAAAGATTATTAGACTACAGCTATATAGGCTCTACATTAGATTTCTCATCTTCAATTTGTATGTCCCTGTAGCCTATACGTGTCAACCGAAGTCTGCGTCTATCATAATGATGCGTGTCGAGTTACATGTAGGGGCGCAACTAGGGGAGTGATGTGGGTGCTCTAGACTAGAAAATTTATGTGACCCACACACATTTTTAAAATCAGAGGTACTATGAGGCAGCGTCGTAGGCTATAGACCTACGTTCCATAGACACACTATACCCTATCATCATAGGTTCCATACTTGGAATCTCGAGAGTTCATCTTTGCCATGTTAGTACCCCCAAATTAAATTCTCTGGTTGCACCCCTTCATCGACGATGAATCAGTGCTGATATCCATCATTAATTCTGTCTACAGATATTGCGGCCTCCCCTCAAATCGTCACAATGTGTGACCTTCCGCGTCGACTGTCCTAATTTCTCGGTTCCCTGTTCATTGCCTGTGGTCCATAGATCGAGGGGAGCCGTGATGCGCGTCGATCGAAGTGGAGAGGGGGGCTCCATCGTTCTATCGCTCGCTCCTCGTTCGTCCTCCAAATTATCCGATCTCTGTGCGATTCTCGTTCAGGCAGATGCGACCAGACAACACTGTGTTCATCGGAAAACAGTAGACCGTCTCAGAAAACGGACAAGATTCACAAGGATCCACTAAAAAAGACAACACCTATTTCATGTAAGCTTATTAATATCTAGGCCTATTTAATTACATATATAAAACTAGCTGTAACTCATAACAAATTACGGGCTATCTTAATCAACGACCACTTTTATATTATATTTAATGCGACTAATATGGGCGTTCGCGAAAAGGTGATCTAGCTCCGAGAGCGGTATTGGCACTCGCCCCAATGATGTGTAATATGTACGTTCGCGAAAAAGTGATCCTATTCCTAGAGCCTCGAGACCGTTATTTCCAGACACCGTTACACCGACGATTAAGCGAATTATGCTATGTATGTTTATATGCATGTATATCTATATACTAGCAAAGTTAGCTACATGTACATTGGGAGCGCGTTGGGCCTTGTGTTTGCAAGGTACCGAGTACGATCCTGATGTCTGCCGACACTCTGAGATTTAACATCTCGGGCTAGCACATGGGGCGTGTGTGGAGCAATGGGATAGTCGATG
>JAQFXW010000932.1:0-16442 GCA_034693945.1 Dendrobaena attemsi
TATGTATGACTAATGGCTTATATATTTGTGACGTGCGTATAATAGTCAAAATAATGGTGCAAGTCAAAGGGTTAAGATAGCAGTAGAAAGCACTTGTCTCTCTCCCTCACAAGACATGCTTAAGATAAAAGAAGTTGCTATATCCCCGGGTTAGCTCAATAATTTAACTATGAGGGTGCACCAAATGTTACTGGGAAGTCAATGTAGCTTGTGCTCTTCAACTGTCAAAGGCTGTTTTACTTTTACTTTTAAAACTTATAAAGGTTCACAATCATTTACTAATGCAAACTGTATGAAGGACTTTACTTTTTTCGTTCTCCTTCATAGTCCACTATTGTTGCCAATCCAAAGTCTCCAATCTTTATTTCCATTTCATCATTTAAAAAGAGATTTCCAAGTTTCAGATCACGATGTATAATGTGACGCTTATGAAGATAATCACAAGCAAGGACCACCTGATGAACAAAATATCTGGCCTCTGGCTCAGTAACCGTCCGTCGACGCTTGTGCAACTCCATCAATGACTAAAGCAAACAAAAGAGGACATTTGCAAACACACATATTATATGATTGGCATTTACAACAAAAGTGACAAACTCATCATTAGATAAAAGAAAGCAACTAACAAAATGCAGATATCTTAGTAGACTTGTAGTGACGTAAAGCCCCAAAATAACTGTAAACTGTACTGAGTAATACATCAACTCTTTGAACCTTATGTCACTCCAATCGGTGATAATTTTCTTATTCTTTCTGAACATTATATTGCCAGCATACTTTGTAATGGCACTATAAACATAAACTATGCTAAACAGTAAACAACTAAACATGCAAATATTAATCATGGTACTGAATATGGACAGAGTTCGACTTCGGCACAACCACAAAGATACATATAACACATGTTTGCATTGGGGGTGAATAGGGGAATTATGGTGCTCATTTCATCTTTTGGCATGCCTGTCAAATACATAGTCATAAAAGCGGCCCAAGTGTTCAGTTTGAAGATTTAAAATCAAACTCCTCAAACACTACTAAACTTACCCTGCGTCGACATAATTCGAGTAGAATATAAACATTGTCGTTATCTTCAAAGAATCCATGAAATCCAACAATATGTTTCTGTGATACGCTGCGATGTATACTTATCTCTTGGGTCATCTACATAAGTCAAACATATTTCTCTTAGTACACCACAGAATTTGCATAGGCTGCATATATAGTATACATGCTTCAGATGCACAAAAATGGCAAAACAAATTTTAAAATAGCAGAATAAGATCACTGCAACGTTCAGCTTTTCTAATTCGAACTGTGTGGAACATGAGGAACCCTCATTTTGTTTCACATGTAAAATTATTATCTAAAAGATTATCTATCCACAACTCGCATTCAAAACCAATTCATGCAAAACTATGGGTGCTTCAGATGCAAGTGGTTAAATATTTTGTTAGAGAAGATTAAGCAACTATCGAAACTGTAAGCTTCAGACTGAACTGCAAGTTTCTAAAAACCAACATAACATATTTCTAAATGTTTCCGAAAAAGTGGTATTACAACTAGAAAACAAAGATGCTTGTAATCAACTACAGCAGCGGTTTTCAACCGGTGGTACGCATACCACGGGTGTTACGCCAGATGTCGCTATTGGAAAAAATAAATATAAATTATTTATAAATTGTATAACTTAAAATTTAACAATTGTACCATATTAATTTCAAAGATTATAACCGTCCATCCTGTGTCTTGTTGTTCTGTAACAATTATTGGCTAAGTAGGTACTAATGAGTAATGTCCACTAACAGTGACTAACTGACTAACAATAACTAATTCTAAGTCTAAGATTCAAGTCAGTAATAATCAATAGTGGGTATTATAATTTATGTTGTTTTTGATTTGGCTTTTGCTGGTGGAACGCCGACATTAAAATGTGTTACCTGGTGGTACAATGAAAATAAAGGTTGAAAACCGCTGTTGTATTAGACTACTTCCTATTTAGATTGCATTTAAATTTAAGGGTATTAAAAAACCATAATGTCTGTCAGCTTTATAGTCTTATGTTCAATGTTGATGTCTTCTTTATTGTTAGGAAGGATGGGACTTGTCTACAACTAGGATTAGAATGCACTGAATTGTTTCTTTATTATTTCATGTCTCGCCGATTGTTGGTCTTTGAGTTGTGGGTTCACTAAGTATGGAGTCTAGGAAATTCACCTGGACAATTCCCCATTTCCCTCGGACTCCCCCTCCCGGTTTGATTACTTCCTCATCTATTATCCCGTTTCCAGTTGCAGTCATATTCTCATCTTTTATCCTGCTCCGAGTTGAAGTTTTTCATCATTCATCCCGTTTCCAGTGGTAACCAAATTATATTTTCTTCCTTCATCTCGTTTCCAGCCATAGTTATACTTTTATCGTTCATCCCGCTTCCAGTTAGACCTATAGTTATATTTCCATCTATCAAAAGCTAAAAAGTAAGTAGACATATTTTTGCTGTACAATAAACAAGCACACGGTCCTTACGCGTCGGGTGGGATTCGAACCTACAACCCTTCGGTTGCAAAGCGTCGACCTTCACCACAATGGTGGTATTGTCATCCGCAGCATGATCCGCCTCCAGTTTACGTTAGATTTCATTCGACATCTAGCTTCCTGTGGCATGTTTCTTATTCATCCAGCTTCGAGTTCAATTTAGATTTTAATCGCATATCTACATAGTAGGATACACGACACGGCATAGTAGACGAATTGTCTGTAGGCCTAGACGATATGTCATAACTTTTTTGTCAGTCAGTGATACACAGTGACAAATTCTATAATGAAAGTGTTTGGGTGTACAGTATTTACAAGATTATTCCTTTAAGCCTATCTATTCTAGCTTCTGTTTCCCTACCGATCGATGCTTTCATCCATCCCACTTTTAGTTTTATACCATTTCTCTTCGATGTCAAATGGTTCACAGACATTTGGGTAACTATGCAGTATGTGTACTAAGTAGATATACGATGAAAATCTAAATAAAATTTGAAGTGGGATGAACTATAAGAAACATCTACCACTGGAAACTGGATGTACGATGAAAATCTAACTTAAACTCGAAGTTGGATTACATTAATACCATATGTCCATGAAGAGACACGGCTAAAATGCGAATAAAACTAGAAGTGGAATGAAATTTGGTAAAAGAACTAGGGCCTACAACTGGAAGCTGGAAATATGACTAAAATCTGAATTAAACTCGAAACAGGATTAAAGATGAAAATAAAACTACGATTGGAAGCTGGATATAACAGAACCATTTGTCGTGAACCATTTGTCCGTGAGCCAATTGTCGTGAACCATTTGTCGTGAACCATTTGTCCGTGAGCCAATTGTCGTGAACCATTTGTCTGTGAACCATTTGTCGTGACACCATCGCATCTGATCAATGCTTGACTTCAAAACCGCCTGAATTAAACTTGAAGGGGGATGAACGATGAGGAATGAAGCTACCACAGGAAGCTGGATGTTTGAAAACAAGTCGAACGTAAACTGGAAGCAGGATGACAATCACACCACATGTCTATGAAGAGATATGCTTAAAATGTAAATAAAACTGGAAGCGGGATGACATTTTATGGAACAACTACAATTGGAAGCTGGAAATACGATGAAAACCTAGCTTAAACTCAGAGGATAAAATATGAAAATATAACTTCAATTGGAAGTTCGATATAGGAGTAGACGAAATGTCGGTAGACGAATTGTCGTTAGACGAGTTGTCGTGACACCGTACACGATACGGCATAGTAGACGAAAAAATGTCTGTAGACAAATAATTATTACAGGGCTTAATATATTTTTGATTTTACACTCTATTCAGTAGATGGCGGTGCCATAGTATACCCAAGAGGTATAGTTTAGTATACTCAAGCTTCCATCTACTGTAATCATGAACATTTCAATCGCTTGCAATATGGTGAATATGGAGGTTAAAGTCAAACTGTCTTAGAAATAGAGTTTCTAATGCAATTACTGGTAAGATCTTATCAGAAAGTTTCATAAATTTGTCATTATCATGTCTGAAGACCCTTCTTTCAGGACTCCAGAAATGAAACTCGCATAGATGCTGACTGTCAAAACTAAGGTGATCATTTCTTGGCCGTGAAAACAGGGACACTTTCAGACATTTTTGGTTAAATGTTCTAACCATGTTTCGCTACCTCGATTGTAGGCCTATGCAGTAGTAGGCCTATGTATGGCGTATCAGTAAAGATTACGAAATTCGGTTAAATCGTATTTCAGCGTTTTAAACTCCCATGTATTACGAGTTTCTGCACGGCTAGTTGGAGGGATCTCCAAGTTTGTTCATGTGTCTGACTTTATCAGGGCCGAGCTACATTGGCTCCCTGTTGCACAGCATATTCAGTACAGAGTTATTGTTTTGATCTGGCACTCACTATTGAATGGTTCCACGACAAATGGTTCACAGACAAATGGTTGGCGACAATTAGCTCACAGAGAAATCGCTCACAGACATTTGGTTCACTATGCCGTATCGTGTACTAAGTAGATATACTATGAAAGTCTAAATTAAACTCGAAGTGGGATGAACGATAGGAAACATATCTACTACTGGAAGTTGGATTTACGATGAAAATCTAACGTAAACTCGAAGTTGGATGACAATAACACCATATGTGTATGAAAATCTACAATGAAATCTAAATTAAATTTGAAGTGTGATGAAATTTGATAAAACAATTACAACTGGAAGTTGGAAATACGATGCAAATCGGAATTAAACTCGAAGAGGGATTAAAGATGAAAATATAACTATGATTGGAACCATTTGTTGTGAGCCACTTTGGAATGGTCTTCCACTTACTTTATGTTTACTACCAACAGACTCTCCTGGTTCTTTTTACGCTTCTCTTAAGACTGTGCTGTTTCGCAAGGGCTGGTTTGGAGTGCCTCTGAGTAGTGTTCTTGAAGGGGCGCTATACATATGTGTGAATAAGTAAATAAATATACACACGTATGTCGACTCGATCGACTACATGGTACAGTGACTGAGGTGCGCGGGTCGGATCCTGCGCACAGCAGCCCATTTCACTGGGCGTATACCTAATTTTTTTTGCATGTTTCCAGCTGTATGCTTAATGCTATTCACTGGCTCCCCTCTGATCAGTGAATTGCATACAGGATGGCTGCCCTATAGTTTGGTGCTGGTCCATTTTTTAGATTGCTAATTTGCAGGCAATCTAAATAGTAATCCTAGTTTAGCACTTATTTTATATTCCTATATTTGTGCTTAAAGAAAGTCAGATTAATTCATATACTATGAAGAATCATTCACACATTTCTGTTGAATTGTAGAAGCTGAAATTTCTCGCAGCGAAACGAGGAACCATCAATATCTTCAGAAATCAATAAATCAATTGCAACTTTATAGCGTCTTTTCAAGATCCCTACTAAAGGTAGTAAATGTGGAGTTCCTACTGTTTCGATGAGAAAACATAGTAAAGAACAACCATGGAAATGCCAGTTATGCGAGAAGTCATTTTCTGAAGAAAGGGTATTTTACAGTGTAGGCTATTTGTGAGAACCCAAGGATACAGCTGACAAGCACAGTGACGGTGTTAAGAATTAAAAACAAATGAAAACACGAATGAGAACTGAGACCTCTCGTACAGTTGAAACACGCGACGGGGGCAGAGAACTACTCGGGATCAAGTGAAAATAGACATGGATGTCGATACAACAGAAACGCCATACAAGTGTCTGTTATGTCAGAAATCATTTGCTAGAAACAGTCATCTGGAAATACACGTAAGAGCTCATTCTGCCCAGGAAAAAACAGTAAAATGTCAGTTATGCGAGAAGTCATTTGCCGATGGTGGTGGCCTTGAAATTCACATGCAAGCCCATACGGGAGTAAAGACACACCAATGTCATTTGTGTCAGAAGTCGTTTGATATAAGCATTTCTCTGAAACAACACATAAGAAGTCATTCTGAAGAGAAACCATTCAAATGTGAGTTATGTCAGAAAGCATTTAGTCAGAGTAGTAGCATAACAAGACACATGAGAACCCATTCTAGGGAAAAACCTTACAAATGTCAGCTATGTAAGAAATCATTTAGTCAGAGTAGTGGCATAACAAGACACATGAGAACCCATTCTGGGGAGAAACCATACAAATGTCAGTTATGTCAGAAATCATTTGCTCGAAGCAGTCATCTGAAAATACACATGAAAACTCATTCTCTGGAGAAGCAATACAAATGTAAGCTGTGTCAGGAATCATTTAGTCAGGGTGGTCATTTGAAAACACACATGAGAACCCATTCTGGGGAGAAACCGTACAAATGTCAGTTCTGTCAGAAGTTATTTAGTACTAGTGGTAGCCTGAAAAGACATACGAGAATCCATACTGGGGAGAAACCGTATAAATGTAAGTTATGTCAGAAATCATTTGCATGTAGTAGTTATCTGAAAAGGCACAGAAGCATCCATTTTGAGGATACGCCATACCTATGTCAGTTATGTGATAAATCTTTTAAGTGTGCTAGTATACTTTGGCGTCACATGCGAGCCCATATGGGAGTCAAGCCATACCAATGTCATTTGTGTCAGAAATCATTTTCTCGAAGCACTAGTCTGAAACTGCACATGAGAACCCATTCTGGGATAAAGCCACACGTGTGTACGTCGTGTCGGAAATCGTTTTCTCAAAGAGGTGCATTAATAGCACACACGAGAATCCATACTGGCGAAAAACCATACAAATGTCAGTTATGTCAGAAAGCATTTGCTCAGCGCTGTTATCTGAAAAATCACACAAGGATCCACACTGGCGAAACGCCATACCAATGTCAATTATGTCATAAATCATTTTGGCGCCATAGTAAACTTCAACTTCACATCAGAACACATACTGGGGAAAAACCGTACAAATGCCATGTATGTCAGAAATCATTGACATATAGTTGTTCTCTGAAGATTCACATGCGACGTCATACCGGAGAAAAACCATTCATATGTCAGTATTGTCCGAAAACATTTTGCTCAGGTTCTGCGTTAACAATTCACACGAGAGCTCATACTGGAGATGCTCCGTACATATGTCATTTATGTTCAAGATCATTTATCAGTCGTACTGCTCTGAATCTCCATATTAGAGATCATAGTTTAGAGAAACAAGACAAATGTCAGAAATATTTTGCAACAGGCGATAGCTTTGAAAAACACCTGAAGCGCCACGCTGAAGATAAACGATACGAATGTAATAAATCATTTGCTGACGATGTGGATCTGACTACATGCATTGTTACCGATTCTTGTGAGAAAGCATACGGATATCCCCTATGCCAGGAATTATTTACAACCGTCAGTGCACTTAATAGTCATATGAAAAGATCTCATAAAGGACATAAGTCATTCATATGTGAGATTTGTAATGTTGTATTTGCAGAACTTGCACATTTAAAGACGCACAGACGATCTCATATAAATGACAAAGGGCCCTGGTTCAGTAGACCTTATCATGAAAGTAATTCTTCAGCCTTGGCCTCTAAACTCGATGCAGCAATACCGCTACCTGATCCGATAATGGAAACAGAATCAATTGCTAAGCTATTTGCTCGATTCATTACCTTAAGTGGTGCAGGCGTTATTGATGAACTGAATGAATGTTTGTCAAAGTATGTAAAATGTCATGATTGTAATGAATCGAAAAATCCATTGGAAATAAATGGGTGTGGAGAATGTCTTTGTATTAACAAAGACAATTCACTGGAGGAAACAAGACCGTGTTCGGACAAATCTTTTGGATGTGGTGTATGTGATGAAATGCTTGACTTTGAAGAGGAATTTCTAGAACATTGTTCTGGCCATGGTTTTCTCGATAGGAAGACCCACCAATCTTTTGACCTGTGCTGATTTGCAAGTCCCATTGCATGAAATTGTGGATTTAGGACAGAATTTGTTCTTATCTATGTGTAATTTTCTGTGTCAGATTCAGTGATGCATGCTGACAAATTCTATGCTTATCATTATACAATTGCAAATTAATCAATTGTATGGTCATTGCTTTAAGTGATTAGTGATTATTTTTAATAGGTCGCAATGAAGTTTTTTCCTTTTATTGTAAAATTTCCTAATGAGTTCCATTCTGTGAGAACTTGACTGCCATGCACGAGTCCTCTGATAGGCGTTTATTATGAAAATTTGGATATCGATGATTCCGCTCACTAAATTGTTTGCACGGTTGTTAGCTGTTTGTCATAATATTGTGAGACTTTATTAGACTATACTTGCTATTTACGGTAGATTGTATTTGCATTTGAATGTAATAAGAAAGGAATAAAGTTAGACCTGGGAGTGATTTTGGTACATGTCATATGAACCCACTTGACCTAAAAGTGACTTGAGGTCGACTTGAAGTCGCGACTTGGAGTAAAAACGACTTGAGGTGACATAGCAGAAAACCAATCAACAAGCTTATAGGCCTAAATGCATTGGGCCTATAAGGTCGCCATTACACCGATATGAAATAGGCCTAAGTAAGAACCGTTTAAATACAATACAACTAAATACAACTACTCAAAGTAGTGCTTTCGAAAGTAACTCGTGTGTGTCTGAAGATACACACGAGAATCCATGCTGGGGACAAGCCTATAGCTGTCAATCATGTCTGAAATTATTTTTCTCAAACAGTTATCTGAACATAATAACCGTTAAAGGTGAAGTACGAGACAAGCGCCAGTTACGCCAGAAGACAGTTACATTAGTCAGAGCTGTAGCCTGTTTTACTTTATGATGTAATGATTCACTGAATTGCTAGCCTCTACATAATCTCGTAGATTACATTCTGGCTATTCTTTGGTGAACGTTGATTTTGGTCTAAATATTTAGTGGCAAATTCTGATAACTTGGCCATTGAAATCACTTATATGACTAGAGAAACATTTCCTATGCGATCCTACGAATGTTATCAGAAATAAGGCAGCATTTGATCATAGCATAAAACAAAACTAATTTTGAAGCAGAACTTTTAGGTGCGGGGTGTTTTTCGCTGCATCTTGTTAATACCAACATTTCAATGCATCAAGCCGCTTCTAGCATTATTATTGAGACTTCTATTATTAAGACCTGCATCCTGTTTACTATCAACATTTTCATAGTCATCCAATTTCTTGTTATATTATAAGGCCTAAAGCTTTTGGAGGGTAAAAAAATGCAATTCCAGATTCTTTTATTGTGGCATTATTTTGTCTGGTACTGTACATGCATTTTTGTTCTGTACAAACATTGACAAACTACAGAAACCATAGTTTCCCCAAAACGGTCCAAATCTCGGAATTGTTAATTCAAAACATAGTCAACGTAGATGCATCATCAGCTTCTTAGAAGCAAACCAAGTTGCTGAAGGCAGACGGTGGCGGCCTCTAGTTTCGCAGTTTTCTTTGTCGAGCTGCTCGTCAGTGGAACGTATTCAACATTATTCACTTCGACCTGATCAAAAGAACATCGACGTATTTACAATTTCATAAGACAAAATCGACTACAATAGAATTGGTGGGAAACTAGATAATCAATATACATAGGATACAATCGTATTCAAGCATTTATATAGAGCATCTAGTTGAGAGAGAGAGGGGCCAGCAGAAGCAAACGACCTAGTGCTATTCTAGATCGTGGATCGAGTTAAACCCTACTGGAAGAATGGAGTGACCTAGTGCTGTTCTAGATCGGGGAGCGAGTTAAAGCCTACTGGAAGAATGGAGTGACCTAGTGCTGTTCTAGATCGGGGATCGAGAGTTAAAGGCTACTGGAAGAATGGAGTGGCCTAGTGCTGTTCTAGATCGGGGATCGAGAGTTAAAGGCTACTGGAAGAATGGAGTGGCCTGAGAGGAGAAAGAATTTTGGGCAAAGACCCCTCTGAACTGTGAAAATGAGAGAGAGAGGCTTTTGAAGTCGAAGTGAGCTTGGACGGGGAGCTAGTGAAATTCTTTTAACATAAATGAGGACAATGAGTTTTTTTAAGCACTAGTGGTAGCCTGTTTGAGACCACTGTGTTAAAGTCTGAAAATCTCCCTTTCTCATATAAATACCAAAAAATCTGCCAACAGGCACATGATATTAGGCCAACTGAGTAGTTGCCTTGAAGAGGTGCAATATAAAAATTATTGTAATGAAACAGTCGCAAACTCTATGAACCTCTTGGAGTTTTTCTATTCAGAATCACATTCAGCCATCTGTACATCTATTCGGTGAGTAGAGATCCTGAAAAGGTGCTATATAAATTTCTAGTTACTGATCTGTCCTCTCCGTTTCATCCATTTTTATACGTGCCTCTCTCCTTGCATTTTTCCAAGTCCAATCCACCTCTGCATCCATTTCTACGTGATTCAATTCGTTCATCAATCCATCCACTCATCCGTTCTTCCACCCATCCATCTATTCACAATGAAAAAACAATACAATTAAAACACCAGAGAAGATAAAGATCGATGAGATCTAGCAATTCTCGGAAGCTCTTCCAACAGTACAACAATGTACATCGAAGCGAACCTTGAATCGGAATGTCCTGCTGTGCGAAGGTCCCATCTCCTCCATCAGGATGAAGTTCGGCATGTTCCACCTCCTCTTCGTACAGATCTCGTTCAGAGCTGATACAGGGTGCTTACCTTGAACACATATTCCACAAGTAACAATCAACAGTTGCAATCTGGAACGCATATTTCACCAATAAAAATCAACAGTACAAAACACTTACACTTACACAACACTTACAAAATGTTCTTAACTGCCAAATACTATCAACGTCGAATAAGAACTAATCTCATCAAATTTCATTACGAGATCAATTCTAACTCAGTCACAACAACAGCAAAAAATAATCAAACTAAACAAACAATAAGAGGATAACCAAAATTCCTTTCCAGCAATGATACATCTACATTCAATGTTACATTTTGGCATTGCATTTTGATAATTTCCTTGGACACTATGAAGGAAGGTGTCACGACAAATGGTTCACAGACAAATGATTCACACTTATATCCAGCTTCCACTCATAGTTATATTTTGATCTTTAATCCCACTTCAAGTTTAATTCGTATTTTAATCTTATTTCCAGCTTCCAGTTGTAGTTCTTTTATAAAATTTCATCCCACTTCCAGTTTTATTTATATTTTCAGTGTATTTCTTCATAGACACGTGGTGTCATCACACTTCCAGTTTATGTTATATTTTCGTCATACATCCAGCTTCCAGTGGCAGTTATGTTTCTTATCGTTCATCCCACTTTGAGTTTTATATAGATTTTCGTCGTATATCTACTTAGTACACTATACGGCATAGTGAACCAAATGTCTGTGCGCCAATTGTCATGAACCATTTGTCTGTGAACCATTTGTCATGGAACCATGAAGGACAAACCTAGTAATTGTTATCACGAAGGGAACATACCTACCAATTTATACACGGTCCACAAGATATACCAACCAAGTTTTACAGGATCCCTAAGCAATAATAAAAAGTAATAGTAAAAATGTCACAGAGATTACTCTGGCAATAAAATTCGGTAAAAGTAAAATAGTAACAGTAACCATGAACCAACCAGAGAAGTCGAAGCGAATTGGCGCAGCGACGACCATTCCTGGTTGGCCCTTCCTCCCGTGTTCTTCATCCGTCGTCAATCCTGAAGATAAAGAATCAAGACCACAAAATTCATAAGCAGCATTAAGCAGTTAATAAGCACTGTAGCAAAGTTCATAAGCAGCATTAAGCAGTTAATAAGCACTGTAGCAAAGTTCATAAGCAACATTAAGCAGTTAATAAGCACTGTAGCAAAGTTCATAAGCAACATTAAGCAGTTAATAACAACTGTTCATCATAACCAGTCTATCATAATCAACCACTGACACAAGGTTTGGGGAAAAATGGCACTTTTGATATGAAATGCAAATGCTTCGATAATAATTAACGTATAAGCATGATATTCACTTTCAATGTATTTCACAAAAATGACCTGCATTGACCTCTCTGGCTAAAATGTGTTAACAGCATATCAGTTTCTGAGCACAGGTATGCCATATTAATCTTTGTATGAAAATTGAAAAGTGCCAGCGACTTCAATCTCTCGGCCTTGGCAAGTCCTCTGCTTTTCTGTTTAATATTCACTGAGTAAGACCAAATTGGCTAGGGGTACCACAGTTGGTGCAGAACTCTTGTGTCTAAATGTCTGTCCTGCTTACGACAAATGTGTCTTACATAGATAAGCTGATGTAACTGTGGAAAAATTCTTGACAACAAACCGTGGCACAAGGAAGTCTGTGCTTACATGCCACAACAAGAAACAACACTGCACCGAAACCCCACACTATACTGAAAAGATACGATGCTGGAACCACAGACCACACTGGAACCCGAAGCCAGCTCAATGACCCGTGTGAGAGTGTGCGTACGTACCCTTTCTGTCCATTTTGATGTCGACCATGAGTGGCAGTCTCATGCCCTCGTTGTTCTTTCCCAATCCCTCGCCCTCCTTCCAGCCCATCCGCTGGAGCAGCATCTTTCCGATTCCGCTGTCGATCGGAGGCGCTCTCGTAAACGTGTCCTGAACGAAACAATGTAAGAACATAAGAAAACTAACAAAGACTTCATTAGCACCACATTCTGTAACGTTGTACAGCGACTGAATGAGGAATAAAGCATAAGCCAGTTATACGGACAGTGTATAGACATGTCATGTTAAAAGAGCACATGAGGAAGGAATGTGTAATTTGCAACATAACAAAAATATTTACTAATAGTAATAATAAATAATAATAATGTGCCTGTCCCAAGCCAGGATAAATGACGAGGGTTCAGCGAGTTAGATATGCTACGAACGGATGATCAAACATTATTTATTATACGATTCCAAGCTGGATACCCATTCATTCTACATCTAAATTTACAGACACTGCTTAGCGAAAGGCAGTCGAGTCGACCTCTAGGAGGTTGCGGGATGCCAACTTATGCTACAGCTACGTGCCAGTTATTTTGCCCTGAAGAGTTCACGAGAACGATTTTGTGGCACTCCAGTGATTATAACCTCAAGGGCAGGCAATGTAAGGACAAGTATAATAACAGATTAAAGTGATAAGCATCACTTTATTCGAGAAATCCATCAGAGACAAACAAACAACGGAAAATCAAACTACAACGGAAAATCAAACTAAATGGCTTTGAATGTTTATCGAGCAGAAGCAAACATTATCCGTGGACGGTGGGTCAACCACAGTCAGGTGTTGTGGAAGTTCTCACTGGGGAAACAACAAAGGCACTCCGATGGGTAGCAGACAAAGAAGGTCTAAGTCTATGACTAGAAGAAATGGGGAAACGTAGGCTCTAGGAGTCTCAGATATAATGGATCACAGAGATCTGAAAAGACAGTCATTATGCACATAATTATATTGGCTCATTTTGCAAAAAATAACCGGCTGGCACACCGCAGCCAGGTACATTACAGAGTGAGCAAAGAAATCTTGATCTAATTTTATATAGTGATAGAAACAGGTAAGCACTTGAGTATCAGCAGAAATGGAGATTCAACCCACATGAAGCTCTATACAATGCCATATTTCTAAAGTAAATTTATTACTAAGACAGTTAATTGAATTAGTGTTCAAAGAAATGGATTGGGATGATACAGATTTATATTCAACATTGAACATTCAAATATCTTAATAATAATATACAGTAATAAAGGTGTTGTGGGTAATGCACAGACAACCTATAGCATCAGCTACAACCGTTGCTCACAGGTTACATGACTTGGTAACGAATTGTTAGGTTCAAACAAAACACTTTGGATTGAATTCCATACACAGAGATTGGAGACAAGTGTCTGTAATCAGTCACAAATGTCCAATGCTTAGAAATCTGAAAGACAAAATAATCATCTGAAATAATTATTGCAATCTTCCAGATGAAACAAATATCAAAGGACAGAATATCTAGTCTTCCTGAATTGGTTATTACTAACTTTAAACGAGCATACACTACATAAAAAAGCTTCCTATTATTCAACTTTTCATCAAATTACAATCACCAATCGCTCAGCCATTCAAGCCTGCTCTCGCCACGAAAATTGACAATGTATAGTAATAAAATTAGAATAATAATGATGATAATACAGTCTTAAGGATTAACTTCAGATGTGAATATGACGAAATCTGGAGATTTCTGCCTAGAGCCGTCTCCCAGAAGAACCTCTGCCTCACATACTTACAAAGTGCTGATGCACAGCACTGCCCGGTGACAATGCTGTTCGAAAGGACGAGGAGCAGAAGCGGGTCGAGAGATAACAACTACCTCAATTACTCAACTTCTAAGCGGAAGACAGGCAAACGTTACAACTTCTGTCTGAAAAAAGTCCCGCACACTGTTTCATCTGTTAAAGTGGATTCCAGCAAAACTTTTTAACACCAATCTTCTTCAAGCACGCAATTTTGAATGATAAAAGGGTCATGCAAAGTTCTGCATGCCGAGTCAAATCACATGTGCAAATTTTTATTGGTCAAATGTGTAAAATACACATGCAAGCCGCGAAAACTGAAATAATTAAGACGAATCTTATATAGAATTCACACGCTAGCGGTGAAAATTGAAATTACTAAATAAGTTTATACTGTGAAATGTGCAGAATACAACCAGAATACAACCATGTCAGTGGCAAAAGCTAAAATTATTGAAGCATTGAAAAAAATATATTCATTTTTTGGTTCTCAACAAAGATGTCATACAGCAATTTGGAACATCACCCCTAAAATGAAAATTGACCAAATGGTAACCGAGCGTAGATAAAATAGTCATTGTAACGCTTGCCTGATTCACTGCCCGATTGCCGACCCGACACGCCCAATCCCCTCCAACGACCCAACTGCAAAGAAAACAATAAATAGAACCGAGGTGAGATTCATAAGGTCAGTTAGGTCGACGCTCTTCACAACAGAAGACCATCGCCGCCTTATGAAACTCACCTCCGGTCACGCACGGTCGACAGACCGACATAGTTCGCGGTCGGCCTGTCGCGCTATAGGCATCGATCGTTGTCCATGACCGACTTTCGGCTCAAGGGTAGCGAGTGACACCCTCTGCCGAGATCGGTCTTGAGATCAGGTCTTGAAGCCGGGTCTCAAAACATGTTCTCAAAGACCCGGTCTCGGCAGACTGTCTCACAAGCCGGCCGGTCTTTTCGGTCTCTGGCGTCAAGTGTCGGTGGTGGCGAACGGACTGCAATCCTAAAATCAGAACAAAACAGAAACACAGAGGGCTACGCCACAGGTCCGTCAACACAGGTGCCGGGCGGGCTTCATTTCGGAGGCCCCATTCGGAAGGCCATATTACGACGGCCCATTTGAAAGCCATATCTAGTAGGCCTATATTGAAGGCTATATTGAAGAGACCCCATTCGGAAGGCCATATTTAGGAGGTCCAATGTTAAGATTATATTTTGTAAGCCAGTTTTGAAGGCCGTTATTTAAGCGGTCCCATTTGAAGACCATATTCAAGAGGCCTCGTCCCATTTGAAGGCTATATTTAAGGTCACATTTTGAAGCCTAAATTAAGTAGTCCTCATTAGGAATGCACAATCGAGAAGATCCATTTTGGATGTTCTCACCGAAATATGGTCTGGGCCACTTCATGAGACCCCATGTAGAAAGTTGACCCTCATTAGAAAGATGACCCACTTGGGAAGTTCCGCTTCCATAGTCCTATCCAAGAATTTCCATTCAACAATTCCCCCGGGAACTCCATTGCTTTGAAACTCTATGTATGAGAAATCTGGCTGTTACATCAACGGCTTATTCTACCTCAAAACCTTTACCAGCCTCCAGAGCAATACATGTCCACTGTCCAAAACGCACACATCTAAATTGACTCCATCCCTCCGGGTGTACGGCACCTGTGGTGAACTACACGTGGGCACCCCAGATTGGGACCAGAGAACGAGCCCCGTGTACGCACCTTCTTGACCCAGGCCTGGTTACGTGGGTTGTGATTGAAGATGTCCTTCTGAGGCTGAACGCTCAACCCGGTCGACCCGAGAAACTGACCAGGAAGCTGCTTCGAGGCAGCCCACTGCTGCATCTGCAATGGAAACGACTGGGAATCAGAGCCTGCCCTCCTCGATTATCTCAATTTGGACTAGCACCACTTTTGTATGGGCAATCGCTGGCTGGCAAGTTACAATCTAACCATGCCATGTCATATCTAGGGAGGCAAGTGTTGCCCTCCTAATTTATTCAATTTAAGACTAGCATCACCGTAGTAAATGCATCAGTTGGTAACAACCAAAGAGATTATATAATAAATCTAGAGAGAGTTTGGCCTATCTACTCTGCAGTCGTTTTTGAAGAGACCGTATGCCCGCACATCTAATTATAGATTCCATAGATTTAGTA
>JAQFXW010000933.1:0-16431 GCA_034693945.1 Dendrobaena attemsi
ACAAATAACCTCATTTATAATACAACTGGATACTTCAGAATGAAAAAGAGACATGCTTTCATAAATTCACCTGACTGCCATCCCAAATGAAGATCTTTGTCAAGTTTCCAATTCCATAAGATACAAGAGTGGCCTCCAAATCATCTACACATGAGTGAAATAGGTATCATCGATTCACAAGAATCACAATATGTTCTAAGGATAGCAGGGTGTATAATGTTTTATCAATATAATATGTATGTATAGACATGCATAAATGGGCGCCGTAACAAAACGGCGCAGGACAAAGCAGCGCCGACATAACAGCACAATACAAAGTACCCCGACAAAACGGCGCCGACAATACGGCGCAGTACAAAGACAGTAAGCTTAATAGCCATCAAAATTATGGACAAATATGCAAAATTATTTGCACAAATTAATGTCCTGCCACAGTCAAGGGTGTCATGTTGAATTACGATTGAGGGAAAAAAATCATAGGTAGCCACTGTTAGCTTATTAGCCATCAAAAATTGCCGCCTGACGTCTTTAAGCTTAGTTACACCATATTTCAATTTCGAGACTCCTTGAACAGTCTACTCTCTCAACTGAAATTCATTCCTTCACTGTCACTGAATTCCTTGAAATGCTTACGGATAAAGCTGATCGTCTCTGGGCTACAACTGCTGATGCCCCTCCTTCGTTCACAGAAGCATTACTGTCTTCTATGGTTTTCGGTTGACCACTGAATTGGATCTTCGACTAGTTTCAAATCAGTAAATGTGATTTCGTGTGAATTAGATCTGCTGCTCCCATTTATTATTAATGACATATCCTCAGTTCCTCACTACTTTAGTTCATGCTTTTATCTGTTCTCGAATAGACTACTGATAGCATTTAAACTATAGGCCTATAGCATAGTCCATTACATTCACTATGAACTACAAGACTGATAACTATTACATTCCAGTTTATTGATATGAAGTATTACAAAAAATTTTGGTCTTTAGTTTTTACTTATTTTCGTGCCGCTATGATGGCGCCGTTTTGTCCTGTGCTGTTATGTGGCCCCGCCATTTTGTCCTGTGCCGTTTTGTCGACGCACCGCATTAATGTGTTAGTAAAAAAGTCAAAAGTATTATGTATACCTATAAAAAGTATTATGTATACTTATATATTTGATAATTATCAAGACCAGGATGACACACCGCATCTGGGTACAATTAATGGGCATCAAAATTTTAAAATAAAGTGAACATAAAGCACAAATGACACAAAACCATCAATGTTCAGATTGCAGGCTGGAATACTTTTAAAACATAACTACTAATAGTTATAAACCAGAAATCACCTTTAGCTTATCTTGTTTTGCACACTACAACAGTTTATTTAACACTGATGTGTCCAAACAAGTGTAAAATTAATGCAAGAATGTATGAACATTTGCAATTGTACACATTTAGTTCAAGAAAACAGCAGTGGTATCGAATGTAAATTCCTGATACATGTGTTCTTACAATGAACCAACCTTGCATAGTTCTCCTCTCTACATAATCACAGTAAATAGAAACACAAATACCTGTTAGATTTTGGTACAAATGAAATCCAGCAGGAAGTTCTTTTGCAATATGAATTACACGACTGCTTCCAATGAGGTCAGCATCAACCTGAAAAAGAATCATTTCAACACAGTCTAAATCAAATGGTAAGACTTGAACAACAGGTTCTATCGTTTAAAAAACCATTTGCATCAGAACCGAAATTCAAAACCAAAGACAACCATTACTTCACAACACACATATCTTAACTTCTAGATGAGTCACACCTATTTTTTAACACTTACTGTAATGCTAAAAAGACAGACCCTTTCCTATCTAGCACAAGCCTTTGATAAGCAAGGTATATAGCTGTAAGAACAAATGCTAGGCAAAATTTACTTTGAACAATAAAATGTTCTTCGTGGCTTTAAATAGTGAAGCAGGTTGCTCAGTCATCAACAGACGTCAACAGTCAACACCCATGAGCCAAGCATTATATTGATAAAACTCACTATTTTTCCTTGGCTTATAAGCATTTAGATAATTAAGCTGCTCTCCACCTGGCGGCTGACTATCCATACCTCAGATTCACATTTCGGAGTGACCTTGCGCGCTTTACAAATTCAGCGAATAAATAAATAATTATCACTTGTAAGCATAAGCCTAATCCGTACATTACACTCCTATGGTTTTGTGTTAGAGATAGGCAGTTAATGTTAAGGAAATTATAAATGAGCATAATGGCCACTACCTGTAAAAGGTGAAACATTGGAAAGTTAACTTACTTCCTTTGTTAAAGTTGACAAGAGGTCTGCAACTGTTTTGCGTTTGTCAATTGACAGCTCCATGCAAGCGCAGGCACCGGTGCACGGGTGCAAAGCACCGTTCGAGTAGAAATAGGATGAACCAAAGTGCACTTCCACAGAAATAACATTCATACGAGTCTGATGCACCAACCTGTTTAATTAACATCAACAATCTAAAAATTCATCAGCATTTGCAGCACCTAGAAGTTGCAGTGTTTCAAAAGTAACTGCAGCAGCAACTAGTAACTATGAGTGAAATGTAACTAGTTACTCACAAATAGTTAATTTGGAAATATGTAATTAGCAACAGATGGGAATACTAACTTGAATTCTGAATTCCTACCATGATGATGTCAGACTTAAAAATTGACAAATAAAAGGAAAGTTCTGGTAGACATGAACGCAGATGGCTCAGTCAAATTGATGTATAAGAACCAAAGAATTGATTTTGATGATAGCAGACCTGTAATAATAGTCATTGTACCATAATAGAACTAGATGCTCATAATAGAGATGCATAGAATAAAATGCGAATTCATCATGCAGTCTAATGTCAAAGCCACAAAGTAATTCAACAAGTAATTCAACAATTCAACTAAGTAATTCTTGCCTCATTTGATCGAGTTCAAGGTTTTCTTTTGCAATATCACAGATGACTGGCTCGGGAATTCCAAAGCCGGGATTATGACTAGCTGCAAAATTCAAGATACCCAAGGTTAGTCTTATAAATTCTCCAGAAGAGATTTATAAAATACTTCTTGCAAAGAAACATCACTCAGAAACTTTCCAATGCTCAAGTTAGAAAATCATTTTAACAGAATCTGAATGTAAAAACTAGGGAATGAAAACCGGTTTTTTGAAAACCGGAAAACCGTGGTTTTTTTAAACCCGAAAAATCATTTTTTTTAGCTTGACGAGAAACCGGTTTTAACAGGTTTTCGAAGACGTTACTTTCACCGTCGTTCACGCTGTTAAACTGAGAAAGGGACAGCGAATTTTCTGCCGCAGGCCTGCTCTGCACAAAAATTCGTTCTCGATTGAATGACAAATCATTGGACACATATGTGCTTGATGTGCGCATTTTACCAGAACTCAGAAATTCATAAGTCAAGCCCAGCGTTGGGAACTTAGCAAGATGTCAGGGTCTAAACTTCTAAGCTTTGCAGCTGCTAATGCTATGTACTAGTGTCTAGTATGTACAGTTATTAGAGTACTGTAGAGTGTAAAGTACACTGTAGTATGTAGAGTATACAGTATACACTGTAGAGTATGAGTACTGAGTGTTGTTGAATGGAATATTAGACAATAATTAAGATTGAATAATTATGTAACATTATCAACTTTTGCAAACATTTCACTGAAATTGTCCGTTGCTGAAATTCTTGACTTAAAATGTTTGTTGTGGGTTTTTGGAAGTGTGGCTGTTGAATATTTTGACAAATCAAAGTAATTGCAAAATAATCTTTCATAATGATTTTAATAAAGTAAACATTGACAGCTGTTTGTTTGTTGTGAACTCAGTCATCGACGTAATTTAGTACTTTATGGCTGCATACGGAGCATACACTGCATAGTACACACGAGGACGTTGTTGTTTATCAGTTTTAATGTAGGCCCAAAACAGGAAAAAACCAGCTTTCAGAGATTTGAAAAACCGAAAAACCGGTTTTCGAAAAGACGTCCGGTTTTGCATTCCCTAGTAAAAACCAATATATATTTAACATTAAATGTCAAATGCACATCGCTTGTGTCGTTTTCCATTGAAGTATTCCTCAAATAGTTTTAACTGTTTCAATACAAAATGAGAAGGAAAAGTGAGGCAGTAACAAGTATCAAATTAATATTAAGATACCTCACAATACCATAAATCACTATCTGAACATCCATCAGTTGTGTTTTGTGTACACTGGACATGTATACTGCCATTCTATTCAAATGGAATAAATATACTAATACCACAATAAAATAATGGAATTTAAGATGAAATAAAAGTGAACTCAATTTACACAGCTTATTTATTGGGTTTTCATGGGTTCAGGAGAATTCTAAATCAAAATCCAGAGAATCCAAAGAGCCTGCAAATACTCAATTGGCAATGTTTAAAAACGGAAATTTAAGGAAAATTAACAATGAAATGGAAAGCAATGATCAAAGAGAATAGTTCATCAGAATGTTCAGATGTATACAAATGCAAGTATATGTTTAACTGCTCACATAATGCATATAATATATATCAGCGGTTCTCGACCTTCTTGCGCCACGACCCCTTGATAACGTTTTCAAATTTGCGACACCCAAACGATAAAATTGAAAGCATTTTTGGTTCAAGTTAGGCGCATTCTCTTGTTATAGAATAGGCCTACACGTAAATCGGACCAAAAATGAATCTGTTGATTATCCAGACAATTTTACATCATGTATAAACTTAATTAATAGCATAATCAATCACTAATCAACATGTATGCCTGCATAAAAGGTCAATCGCTCCCTTGCTGAAAAATTGACAGCTGTATTTTTGACTACAACTTCCTATAACAAATTTATTCCCATTAAAGAATAAATTATGGTAAAGATATACAATGTGACTCTGAGAAAATTCAACTTTAAATAAGAATAAAAAATCTAATTATTAAAATATTATAGGCCTAAGTGACTACCGCGTATTCGCTTAATATAATTTTCTATAACAATTACCATATGATTATTATGTAGGCTTGAATGTAGCCTATTATATAAGTTTACTTATCTCTAAGCTAAAGAAATACTTGTAAGTAACCATGACCATTGCGTTTTGCCCCATGGCACTTGCAAAAATATCTGTGGGCACCCATGTTAATCAACAAAGTAATTTGGGGTCACAACCCATAGGTTGAGAACCGCTGATATATATTATGTACACAATATAGACTTAGCTGATAAAAGTAAAGAATTTAATCTTCTAATGGGATCAGAACAAACCTTCGGGTGGACGAATGAGAGATTTGCTTCTGTAGAAGAGCATGTAGGCGCTTTCTTTTCCTGAGAACTGAGTTTCTAGGTCTTTTGGACGTTTCGGATGAATGTGAAGATCGTCAAAGTCGAACCAACAGTAACCCAGATCAGGAGCTGGTGACAGCGGCCTAAAATAATGAAAATCTTCATAGAAACAAACTTCTGAACAACAAATTTCTATTAAGTTTATATGCAATCGCTGGAGAATATGACCCCTATAATCCAAGATGGACAGTTTGGGCACAAGAGTCCTGCTCTAATTCTCAATCGCATTGAAGAGGTTGCTGAGTGGTTACTGTACTGTATGGCGTATGACTCGTACACCATCAATTTTTAAATGCATAACACAAGGCCATGAAATAAATGATTTGACTTATCACCAAAATCATATTTTATAGTGCCTCATACCTATCTCATCACATTATTAACTAGCCAAAGGCTGAAAACATTACTATCACTCAGTGATAAATGCTGCAATTTTAATTCAACAGGGACCTTTACAGCATTTTCATTATGTAAAATTTGCTGAATCTTCATAAAAGCAAATTTAATGGAAATTTGTATAATACTGAAGCAATAAACCTATAAAAGAACTTGCTAAACAGCCATTAACAATAAATTAACATAATTTTCCTGCTGATGTCTTTAGACTGAACCTGTTTGACTTCTTGTTGTTGGTCTTCTCACACACATCACCTTCGGCAACGTCTGTTGAGTTGCTTGTTTCATTAAGACTGACCCAGTTGGCATCTGGGTTGTATACAAACAGGTGGCTGCATTTCGTCAGGAACTGTTCAAACATGCAAGACCAGACCAATGATACGCACTCCTTTAACCGTTTCGTAGTTAAGTGGTTCTCAATAAATTTGATCAGTATTAGTTCATACAACTTCAAAACACCTTAAATCTTTCGAAATTATGTCTTTTTATTCCTCAGCATTATTATGCTTATCAATTAATGTGTTCACCTCTAAACTGATAAATATAAGAATCATTTAGAAATAAGAAACATTACCCCCAAAAATCGATAAAATTTTTAGGAATACAATAAAATATAATAAAAATTTCAAAATGAATAAATTTACAAAAATTTATATGAAAAGAATAAAATATAATTAAGAATTCCCCAAAAAAGCAATAAAAATGTTTAGAAGAAGAGTAAATATAATTAAAATCATAAAAATGTTGTAGTCGGAAGATGGCAACTCAACCAGTCAGCCGCAACGTCATTCCTCATAAAAGAACATAAGGCAAATTCTTACCTTGGTTATTGGTCCATTCTGTTTCTTAAATCTTTTATTCCATGAAACACCTGTCTGTTTTATCAGCTCCTAAACGTAGAATATCACATTCTCAAATTTATTCTGAAACTTAAAATTAACGCACATGAAAAACTACCTTTAGTATAACTTGTAAACACGCTCATAATAAATTTCTTAATGTTTTTACTTAACGAACTTAAATAATAAAAATATTGCACTCTTGAAAAATTACTTGCACAAAACTATCATAGGCTCTGATGGTATCATGGTAGCATTATCGGAACTGAGAGTACTGAGAAACTAGGCATAGTATGGAGAATGCTGCTTGTGATCTGATGAATTCCTGTATAAGCTATAGAATGAGCCACAGTTTCATTAGAACCCCTCCCCTTCTCCCTGAAATAGTCTGCCACACACAATTTTCTCTTTACAAAAAACTGAGTCTCATAACCCCATACAATGCATGACAGCATCTCTAAGAATATACAGTGAAGATTCCCTTTTCCCTCCACATGAGATGACAGAAGTTTAGCAGATGTATTAAAAGGGAGGATGCTCAGTGCTCACAGCGCACAATGCATCAACCGTCATTCCTGACTTTCTATCGGCTTTCTGTAGTATCGTCTTCAGCACAGCTTCACACGAATTACATTCGATCACATCTAGCGGTGAAGTTGCTCCAGCAGATGGAATCAGACGTATCTCCTCCTCATCCTGTGCAAGAAGTACACCAACTGAGAGGAATCAAAATGTCTACAGAACAGAATGTCAACTGTCAGAACAAGCTAGCTTAAATTTACAAACAGATTGAATAAAGTTTCATTAGGGCAATCAGGCTAAAAAAATACAGGCAATTGCCAGTGCACTTCAACAGGGCCAGATCCTACATCAACAAGACAAGCCGACAAAGAACGCACCAAAGATAATTTACCAGCAAGTTCATACATAAGATTGGTTAGGTAAATTATGTTGCTTGAAACATCTGTAGTTACAGAGATCTTATATTTGAAACACTAGATCCTGAAGCAAGCAGATAATATGACATCAACAGTGATCAACATTTTTGACAAAATTCAATGTTTGAACAGTGCGACTGGACAATCAATCAATCGCAATTTGTATAGCGGACAGTGGACAGCTTCGCCACATGAACCAGGATTCATTTCCTAGATGAAGCAGTGAAAAATCCGTCACATTCCTGGACAGAAAATGGCAAACTGCTGATAGTATTTAAATGTTTAAGACACACGCACCACTAAATTCACATGCATTCAGTTGTGTTTTATTGCCAATCATGGTTATGCAACTTACCGGGTGAATCCATTTGCCAATGTTATCAATATCACGTATGTATGCATGGTAGTGACCACCATGTGTGCTCCCCCTGAAATATAATATATACATTATACCTATAAGTTACTTAGTTTATCTGTAACCATCTCAACTTCCCCCTTTGGCAGACAACTCTGCTGGGTTGAAACTCCACAATCTAACACATTTAACTTAGAAGTGAAACAACAACAGAACAAGATATGTTCAGCTCCATCAGTCATCTATCCTTTAATCATTCAAAATAATACGATCAGTTATAGGTAGTGATATAGAATAATCAACAATCATATAACAAGAATTCTACTTTGATACTAACAGATCATACAAATATGCATTCATTCATTCCAGGCATTTATATAGCACAACGTCCTACAAAGAGATCTCTATTGGAGGAGGCTCAGATGATAAAAACATCTGACTGGACAAATAGATGGGCCTAGGGCCAGGCAAGACAAAAATCCACAGCAAACCTAGATGATATAGCGCAAGTCCCACAAACAAGTCACACAGGGTTTGGTACCTATAATGACCAAATTTCAGGATGCCAAAATAAGGCAACCAGAAGCATTAAGAACAGACTGCAATTTCAAGTTAAGTAAGAAACCCTGACCAAAACTGATAAAATATATATATATATAAAGAAGCGTGGCTAAGTAAGATTACTGTCACTCGAATGAATCAATCAACATGTGGAAATGGAAAAATGTTTAGACATATCTCCATAAAACAGCAGATAATGACATACTCAAGTTGCAGTAAGGACATCATTCAAACTAAAGAAAGTTTCAAACCTAGCAGCTAATCCACAAATTGGCAGCAAAAAACAGTAGACTCTAGAATACTATTCGAATCAGCTAGACAGTATTTACAGTATACAATGAATAGCTTCATAAGCATTACCTGTGAATAACTACAGAAAAGAGTTCATAGTCTGAACAGAAGTCGGAACCGCCAACCTAGAACACATAAGTAGTATGTAGTCAGACTGGTTTCTAACGTTTTCAATATCAAAATAGCTAGCTCCAAATTAATTCTATCCAACAAAGACATGCAAATCAGTCAGGCAAGAAACAATAACATAATTGTGATAGAATACAGTGAATTTTTACACCATCTACAAAGAGATTTGACTTCAAAACTCCCTTTGTCTGAGCTCCAATTCTAAACACCAACTACTGCAACTCTCCAATATCTGTCCCATATTACCTGGCACTGAAACCCTCTCATTTGAACAACCTTATCCCGGTTACCCCTCACCAAAGGCTAAACTAGTGTCTGGGTTTTCTTCATTGGTTTCTCACTCTTTACACTTCTTTTACCTGGGGCGACAATGCTAGTCTAAGAGCACCTCTGATTAGTTATTCTGTGAGATGTTTCCTTTTACTTAAATATGATACAACAAAGAAAGTTCTACAGATGACACTTTAGACTTACATTTTCACAGAATTTGGCCATATTCAACGTTGTCGGGAAAATAAATTTCCCTACCTCCTACAAAACATTAAAATAAGAACAGAAAGCTTTAGTTTTCGATAAACAATTACCGTATAATAAATTTAAAAGCTGAGCTTCAGTAAAAAATTTATAATACAAATTACCAAGAAATCACTTTCTGCCAAGCAATAAAAAGACAAGCAACTGCATTCTACCATTGACTGCGAATGCGAGCGACATGTTAACATGTCCTAAATTCAAATGCTAGACATGTAAATATATACAACAGTTTAAATATCTGAACAAATTCCGTTCAAATCAGTACAAGAAGAATTTCGCAGCAAACAACAACCTTGTATCTTTCCATCTTGACAAAGTCAAAATTGAATCGAAGTAACGAAATCGTTAGCACGGGTGGCAGATGTCGTAATCGAGCCCCCTGGTGAAAATATAAGAAAATACCAAATTGTCAGTTTAAATAATTTAATCAAAATCAGAAATAGTTTAATTAAACTCATACAACAATCTGCTAACAGCCTTTACAACTGCACTCACCAAGTACAATGATATCTTATTTCATTAATTAATTATGTAAGAGTCATACAATTCTATCTCAAATCTCTTTTTGCATAGATCTACACTTTGCTTGCCAAACATTATCAAGTATGTATTAAAATTGAAGCTTAACCGAAAAATTGAATTTTATTGATCTGAGTTAAAACACCATTGAGAAGATCTCCGACTAGATAATGTCATCCCAAACAGTCCTTCATTAATATAGATAAATCTATTATCAATATTTCTTCTTAAAGTTAGCTGATTGAAGTCAAACTATATTTTCATATGGCAGGCAAGGTGCTAGGACAATCCGGAGACGGACAATCCGGAGACGGGCAATTCGGAGCATACAGGCTGTAGTGGACAATCCGGAGATGGACAATTCAAAGTGGTGACCTACGAAAATATCCAACGTTATTCATAAATCACTCTGAGTTCAATTGCAAGCAATTTATTCGTGTTCTAAAGAGCCAAGATAAGCAACGTTAATCTAAAAATTATTCAATGAAATTTTAAGCACTCTACTACTCTGCACTACTCATAATATGTTTACTATACAATAGGAATTTCATCTGCTAAAATGTTGTATCGGAGCACCGCCTAGTAGGCCCTATTAGTAAATAAATGTTTGACAATCGGATAATTAGCAGAAAAGTCTGGACGGTGAGAGTTCTTACAGGTGCCGACCATTTCTATAATATTTTTGGCTATTGGTTACTTCATAAGACAGGTGCTATTTACATTATTTTATGAGATGTGACAAAGACAATTTCGTCTGCTGAAATGTCCTAGTATTAGTAAATAAATGTTGGACAATTGGGAGCAGGTAATTAGCGTATAATTCTGGAGGGTGAGAGTTCTTACAGGTGCCGACCATTCGTATGATGCTTTTGGTTTTTAGTCTCTCCAAATTGTCCGTCTCCGAATTGTCCGGTCACCCGCAGGCAATCATTTAAAAATACATGAGAGATTCTTCACAATCAGTCAAAGTAAGAAGGGTGAAAAGATATAAGCAAACAAGAATTTGAGAAAAGGTACTAGACACCGCTGAATGTTTCAACTATCTGTCTAGAGTTTTAACAGAGCGAAACAGTTTCATCGAATTCTCCCCTCTAAGTAGAACCGATGTCAATAAGATGGGTAATGCAAGTTGAACCTTGACAGCATTGGTTAGCTTTGCACATTTTGAACAATGATATCTGTTTGAACTGTTGAGCAACTCGACTTCGACGAAAGATCGCATCAAGCTGTCCTCGAGACCTGAAGAGCCAGCAACGGTCATGCATAGATCTAGAAAGTCCTCCTAAATCACCAAAAACAGAACAAACGTCTGAAACATTGATAAGTTTATATGTATGCAGCATAAGTATAATGGAAAGCAACATTCAATTAAGTGCCTTATGAAACAAATGAATCAGTTAACAATTAATTAAACCATAAGTGAATACTGGATCACTGGTACAATGTACATACATATTCATTCATTCATTCATTACGGTGATTTATATAGTGCCCCTTCAAGGCCACTACTCAGAAGCGCTCCCGACCCCAGCACGGGTGAAAAGAGAGGTTTTGAGGTGTATATTGTATTTTTTTAATGTACATGATCTATGGTTATGCTGTCAAATCTATGAACACCTTTGAGGCTAAATCATTTCTTGCAAGTTTTGACTGTCCCTCACTTCTTATTAGACATAAAAATGTTTTCTTACCTAATCTAGACGATATATTTAGGAAATGAGTGACAGTGCATGCATACTGGCTTTCACTCTTCAAGTGACAATTTGAACCGCCTGATGTCATTCAGTCCCATCAATTGTACATATCAGTAAGTCACACTGTTTGCAACACGTTTTTCAGCCTGTTGCTATGAATCACAGACATAATTCATATCCGAAAGACATATCTTCATATACTGCTTGTAACAACCACTGAAAGAGATATGTTGCTCTGTTACATCCTGACACACTATTTCTGCATAATCATATGAATTATCAACAATTCAACATGCACTGATGATGGGTCACATTTAGTTAAGGTCATCTGACTCCAGTATCAGTATGCCAGACCATGTAATTATGTGCCAAGTACAGTAATCTAGTCTATTTATTCAAACTATATTAAGCTATATTTCTATCAAACTATATTGTCTGTCGACGCACAATATTGATTCCGGTCTAAACCTAAATGTCAATTTTTGCTGAAAACCATCCTCAGCCCCAATGTTGATTTTCATTGACATCAGCCTCAAAATCATCAAAGGCTAAAATATAAGCTGTCATACCATTTGAAGCCATTGTCAAGATCAGATTCAATCAAGATCAAGTTACAGTGAACTTTGCAAAAATTACAAACTTAAGAGTTGTCAAGAATCTTACCTCTCTTTCACTTGTGTTCCCACATTCTTCACATTTGATCTGAAAATCCGAATGCAAAAGCTGATATCAGCATAAACTCAGATCCACATTAGCAAATGCCTAACCATCTTGCAGTACTCTTATTGTTCCTCCAAAACACTGAATTCTGAATATAAAAATGTCTAAATGCCTTGAGATCACCTTATGGCCTGTTAATTCAAATAATTATATTTCGTGACGTTGTGATTGAATTTTACTGCAGAACCTGATGTCAAAATAAACTGAAAATTTATAGCTGAATCAAGTAACTGATTACAAGTTTCCGGACAAAAGGGCAGGGCACGGCAGGCAATCTAAGCGCTATCATTCCGTTGTTGTTATGGCAGAGTTGGATAGAGTGAAATCTCACAGAAATGTCTGCTCTGCTTTGGCACGGATGTGAAATCCAGAACTAATGATTAAACCATCAGACAACATCAAGCACTACATATCTGAGTGTAATTTAAATTTAAATTTAAAAACGTCTCTTAGAGAAACTTCAACAGAGGCACTCCCGACCTCATCAGCTGGAAACACTAACAAACTATGCCCCAGACACCGATGAAATGCAGAGGGGAGAGAAGTTCTAGCCTCAGATCAAGGGGAAGACGATTCTACGCTGAAGGTCCAACATAGGCAAAGCTTTGGGTTGAGCCCTGGCAGATCGCACAAGGCAATTGCACTTTTGCAGGTCTGGCAATTGTAATTCAGATATTACATTGATTTATAATTGAGCCCATAAAGCAATGGAGAAAAATAAGGGAATTACTTTACCTGATTGACTATAGTTCCGTGATAAAGGTTCCTAATGAGTTTCTCGCCTGATGTCCCAACCAGTGAATCTTCAATTGCACAGAAAAGAATTCGATTTAATTCTTGCACATCGTGTTGTTCTCTCTCCTGAAAATAACAAAAACTTCTAACCTTTCGTTGCATCTAACAAATGGAAACTGTTTGTCAAGCAGTATATACAATATCATGCTCAGTCAAAACTTTAGAAACAAGATCCTAAAAACTCACCTGAATAGACAAGAGCACACACACAGAAAACCAAACCAAACATAGATGTGCTCATGTTTCTCTTTGTATCCTGTGTCATTAAAATGCCACTTCCACCCAATTTATCACTTTAACAACCAGCTGCCTATTTTTTCCACACCTCCACCCCATTTATCACTTTAACAACTCTGCCTATTTTTTCAAGTGCATTCTAGTACACACTGATCATTAAGGTGTTATTAAAAGTCTTGAAACTAAAGTTGAAAGAGACGAAAACTCACACACAAAACTATAAATATCTAGCAGAGGAAATGAACTAACCTCATTGTTGGTCCAGCCAAAGCTGTCTGTTAGTTCAGCTGTCTTAACTCCTTGAGCATTCAACAGAAGCAGTCTTGCTATCAATTGCTGAAGGTGTATTGGAATTACTCTCACCTAGAAGGAACATCTGTCTTTGTTAATAAATTTTCTCAACAGAATTAACTTTTAGCTCATGTATTAAGTAACTTAGCACACATGTTTAGCGCTTTTCTGGATCACCACGGTTAGACCAGCTTCCTGGAATTAACTTACAGGATGACTGTCACCTCAAAAAGACAAGTTCTACAGCAATTCATACAGCCAACCAACCAAGATTTTATACAATACCCAAGAAATCTACTCAGCGATGGTCTAAGAACAACCACGGCTTTAAAGGATATCGCTCAGAGAGGGCAAGTTTGGGTGCTAGCCCCTGCTTCGATTCAGATATAAACGCTTAGGTCTCACATTATGCTGGGGAAATAAGTAATTGGTAGAAGTGTAGCAGCATATTTAGTTAAATCACTCAAGAGAACCGTGCTTGGCAGATGAATGGAAGGTAAGGCAGGTACAAAAGATAAAAGTGCTGTTGGAATGGATGAGGGGCAAATTTTGGAGATGTTTAACACTTTAGCACGCTTCCAGGTCATAAAACAGAAGAATGGATCACAGACCCGTTTTACGGTAAAGAGCATAAGAAATTAAACCAAACATGTTAACAAACTTGCAGGGCATCAAATTTTATATAAATAGGAGAAGATTGCTATACAAAGATACAAATGTAAGAAACCTATCAAATTACCTTTGCACCAGGCTTATCTTTGTCTTTCACATTACCCAATTCACATTCACCCACTTGAAACAGAGCTTCTAAAGTGAGGATAAAAACATGATAAAGAACTATTAGCAAAATATAACCAATACTGCACAAATTATGTTCAGTCAGGCTAAACAAGAATGCAAGAGAGCTAAAGGTACAACAGCATTAACCCTTTCACTGTGTTGCGATTTTTGCTAATACACGTAATACAAATACAACATGGGCAAATGTTTTATTTACATAATAACGTGTATTCAGTATTCAAATAATTCTTGTTAACAACCAAATATTGTCTTGAAACACATAAGAAACAATCAATCGTTCATGTTTCATGTTCATGTATGGTGTATGCATGTGCCCATTTATATAAGCCTTTGCAGTGCTCACAAAGGCACTCTTTTGATACACGCTGAGAAAGTTCTTGGACTGAAGAGTGAAAAGGATAATAATATTGTAAGTCGAGTGGCAGATTGTTCCAGAGAGAGTCCTACAGTGGAGAGAGCACACCCTGATCATGCAGCTGTGCAAAAACGTTGGACCATTTTTGGTCCATTGAACGTTTTGAACTGGCCTTGGGTGGCCGAATGCAGAAGGCGACAGCCAGGACAACTTGAGACTAAATCAAAGATGTAGCACTGGCAGATCCAGAGGCGGGCGATTGCACCCCTCTAAGAGTAAAACAAAAGAGAATTTAATTTAAGAGATTATACAGTGGTTACAGCAAGAGAAACCGATCGTAATTAGATGACTATTAGTAGAATATAATCTAATTAGTATTCAACACTATATGCATTACATGGTCACTGAAATTATGGAAAATTGAAAGCAGAATCAAATAGAAAACACTGAATGATCAATGTTAATTTAGAGAGGAGCTACTAAGCGAAACCGTATAATTCCATATTAAAATTTTTGCTGTAGAAGCACAGCTATAATGGCATGTGAGATGTTCGATAGGTCAAAAGAGCTGAACTTTTAGTGACCTAGCCTCAGAGGCGTCTACCACATAGAAGCCTTCGAGAAAATGCTCTACCCAAGAAATAGAGGTTTTTTGAGAAAATTGGGGTTGTTTTTTTTAACTTTTTCAAACATCGTACCATTGAAATCTTATTACCATTTATTCACACATTTCTATACCGCCCCTTCAAGTCTCTTACTACTCAGAGGTTACCGTATTATTATCAAACTTTTATGCATGACTTAAGTAAAAGGCATGCATAATAACGAGAAGGAAAGTTCGTTATGGGACCTAAATGAAGTGGTTAAAACTGGCTTCATTTAGTTAATGCTCTAAAATGCATTGTCTGATGGGGCTTTGTCCGAGACCCCACTGAGGGAGCTTACAACGCTACCCCAGACCCTAGTCGTGGAAGACATTGCCTCAGTAGTCAAAGTCTGCTCAGATATGCACTCAAATACAGTGGCTACCGGAAGGGGGAAACAGGAAAATGTGTGGGGAAAACGCTCCTATGACCAGAACACAAGAAGTAAACGATCTTAACTGTTGTCATCAGATGTAATTTATAATTTTCCTTGAAATGCAGTCTTAGAGACAAAACTACAGAAAACCTTTGACTTACTCTCCATTTCTAGGCCTGTACTCTTCATACCCTTACACTTCCTGCATTCAGGCCTATCAATTTTTCCCCACAGCAACAATGTCACTAAAGCCTTCACCACGCCTCGAACATTAGTCATTTCTATACCTCCTATACATTCAAGATGTCTATGGGCTTCTTGTAATCTCTATACTTTCAATGCATCCTAAGACGCCCAGGGCATCTTAGAATTTTAGAGTCCTACTCTAATGACGTCAATTGATTTCCTTAGGTCAATGTTTACAAGATTTCTAAAACCATCAAAACAAGTAAAAATTTACCCAAAACAAATGGTGAAATGCATGACTGGATGGTGTATAGTGTATACGGTTACAGTTAAATCGAAATTGATTCTTAAATGTGTACTTTTCATACTGTGAACAATTGTTAATTGTGCTCATAATTACTGTTTGCAACT
>JAQFXW010000934.1:0-16415 GCA_034693945.1 Dendrobaena attemsi
TTGACAGTACAGCACGCTAACGACTAAACTGCAAACACAGCCCAGCACGCTAGCCACTGTACTAACCAAGCACCCCAGCCATCTATAGCCTACTTCCGATTCATATTGAAAACGTTTGTTAAAATACTGCTTAGTTGTTCAACAAACCTAATGGCCCATTATATTATTTAACTGGTTTTGTGATTTTAGTCTTTTTCCTCAAACTCAAGGCAGGCAATTGACTTTCAGTGATTCTTTTCCTAGCCGTTCCTGTTTGCTTTGTTGCTTCAATGCTCACTAACTCAACAGAATCAGTTTCTAATTCTCTCAATGGTTGTAATGGTTCTTCCTCTTGTACGTCTTCATTTACTTCTTTTGTCGTACAGCTGTCTTTACATTGAGTAACAAGACTTTTCTTTCTGAAACCTGATCTTTTCGGAACTTTCTCAGTGGTCTCCTTTACAACATCTAGAACGATGTGGTCTTTTGACCCAGAAGTCATCAACTTAATCGCTGTACCATAGTCCATCACATTTTCATCACAGGCATCACTGTCAGCACCCAAAATTGTGTGACTTTTTCTTGGAATGGAGCCACCTACTTCTTTATTGTCAGTAGTGACTGCAGTCATGACATTACGTCTCCCTCTGCTCGAGTTATCACCAGACATTGCTATTTCCAAATCACAAGAAAGATCTGAACTGTCCTTAATCAGAGTGGTTACTTCTGAGCTCAAATGACTATTCCTGGATATTGAATCTGCCTCTTCAGATCTAACAGGAATTTCAACCACGGCTGATAATCTCACTTGAAGCTCTTCAACAACAACTGTCTCTCCATCTGGTTTCTTTGCATTCTTTCTTCTCTGATTTTCACAACTCTTCTCATTCACTTCTCTATCTTCAATAACTGAATCACTGAGCATCTGCTTCTGACTGGCTAGTCTTCGACTTTTCTTCTGTCCAGCCTTACCATTCGCTTCCTCTTTCCTTTGATCTCTTTCTGATGCTGATTCAGAACTCCTGTTACCATCAGTCATTTTCTTCTCTGTCACATTCTCTGAATGCATATTCAGTGTTTCATCGGAAGTGGCTGAGCATCTTTGGCTCCTAGGACCTATTCTCATTTTCTGCTTATCTACAGAATCTGTCATATCAGGTCTTCTCAAATTACTCTCCACCTCCTCCAACAGACCATCGTATTCTGAAACGACTTTTCGTTGCATTCCTTGGCTCTTTCTAGAACCCAAACTCATCCTTTTCCTATTTCTGGATTCCTTCTTTGTTGTCTCAGCCAAAGTTGGATCGTTATATTCCTCCCCTAGATTATCTTCTTTTGACAACATCTTTGTCTCAGCTCTTTCATTCCGCTCAGATCCCCGACGTGTCTTTCTTTTATTTCCAGATTCTTTTTTCATTATTTCATCTTCTGTCGCATCAATTTCTTCATGTTTTGCCTCTTCAGACTCTAGTTCACCAACTGGCTGAATATCTTCAACTTCAGGAATCATTGGGAATTTAGACTCCTGGCCTTTTGACAGAGCAGTACTGGTGGCTGTGTCTTGAACCCTGTTGAGGTCAATCAGTGAAGCCAGTGATGGCAGATCATCGTCAGACAACTGACTGCTGTCTACAACCTACAGAACAGTTGTGCAACAGTACACTTAATCTTACAAACACATTGTACTGCAAACAGTTAGATGCACAAACACAACACTTAAAACAATGTTGGTCTTCATAAAAACAAAGGCATTAATTTTCACACTGTGTTTTGGACAAAGTTTTCACATGCTTAGTGGCCTTATGGGTTTATACTCTAACTTGAATAATCCTATTAGAGAAATAAAATGGAACATGGAATAGAGAAACGTGCAAACTCATGCAAGTTTGATATACTGAAACGCACTACGTGCCTTCGTGAATATTTTTAGACAGATGAAAGAGACTGATGCAGCTCTGATAGTTAAGGGACAGGAGTTACTTTTATGATTCTGGATCAGATGACGAAAAGTTCAACATCGATTTCAGAAAGTGGTGCTTCATAAATTACAACCATAGGACCTAAATTTAAGAATAAGTACTTCCTTTATTATTATTAATTTAAGCAAGAGACGCACCTCCGAGTTCCTCGTGCTTCTCGATGACTGTGAATCGGGACCTTCCACTGAAAACACAAAGATCTCTATGCATCAAATAAATTCAAACATGTGAAAGTTCCAAACTAAATAAAAAGATGTATGCGGAACATAGTGAAGTTGTGTACACATTTGCATTGACATAATGCCTTGATGCCTTTTCACAATATGGCTAGTAGTAGAAATTGTGTATTGACAAAACTAGAGATGAATGAGTACAAGACTATCACACAGCAAACAAGCAAACCATCGTTACTACGAAATATACACCACATCTCTCAAATCTATTCTCTACTTTTCCCAACGACGTAACTAGGAATTTTTGTTGGGGGGGGGGGGAAGGCCTTAAGACTGCTGAAAAGTAAATTGTGACTGTTGTGTATGCAGTGTCCTTACAAACTTGACTTTCGTTTTTGGGAGGGAGGGGGTTGAACTTCGTTTGGGGGCTTGAGCCCCAAGCCCAACGCTAATTACGTGCCTGACTTTTCCACTCATATATATCTGCCAAAGTCTATATAGTAAAGGTTTAAAAATGGAAATCGCATATGGGTTCATTTGGCACAATGAACAGAACACTTTGATACATTTAACTAGGAATATTGATATCGAGAAGCCGAAGATGGGTGTCACGAGTTGCCCCAAACTCAACTGTAAGGCGTGAACTGATAGGCCAACGGTAGGCTTAGAACTTTAGGCAGATATATAAATCTACAGACGGTAATGGCATTAGGTACATATATTATCCGTTAAACCCTGCTAAGATATATATTATTTAACGTATCGGATCTCGTGTTTCTAGAATAAGATCATGTAAAAAATTTATATATATATAGATCGATGGTCACCTATGGTCGAGGGAGTCTTGAGGTCACGGGGACATGAAAATCTATAAAAGGAAGAACTGAAAAAGGGATGTGACGGCCGTTAGAGTGAGACGAAAACATCTAAAGCTTCAAGGTGGCCGAGAGTCGAGGCGGAGAGTCGAATACGGTGTCGCGGTCGGTCATACTCAACGACTACGAGTGCCGCAGCTGGACAATTGGTGTCGCTGTCGGTCGTACTCAACGACGTTTCCGAGGGCCACGAAAGACGGATGCTACCAGAGGGTGTCCGGCGTTGACAAGTCGGAAGTACATCCCGGAGGAGGAACAGGCGTCAACTACCACTACCCCTACCACTACGTCTCTCTCCATCCGAAGAAACTGTACTGTGAGTCATGCAGAGTTGTTGGGTGGGGGCCCGAGGAGGGAACGACCATCGATCCGAGGTATTTTAGCTTAGCCACAAATAACTATCACTAAGAACTGCTATTTTTCGATATGCTGTAAATATTATAATTTTATGAACCATTTTTTTTATGATAATGCGATTATTAAAATACTTTAAAAGTTAGTACATTCTTTCTTCTCATGCTTCTGTACTGTTCTTAACACACTAGACACTCAGGTAAACTTAATCAGGGCATAGTGCATAATCCCCACCAACCTTTGACAATGGGGGAGGAATAGGCCAACAAAGCTAACGATGATCAACAGGAGATATTCCCACAAGAGACATTCTGCCACTCAAATGCACAGCTGCATTCTAATCTAAACCCATAATTCTCGTCGAAACAATGTATGTCTGTCACTAACGCTCTATAAATAGATCCGATTAGTATACACTTTTTTCGCTAGATTTGCTATGGGTGTGTTCAAATTTTGCTGATTTTACGAGTTACACTTTTACGTGTTTATGAAATCAACATGTATAAATTTATTCGCTTATGTATTAAATGATAAAATTCACGTCATTTTTGACGGGCTATAGCTAGATTTAAATAATAATCATATGGAACGCACTTACACGATGACTTAGAAGTGACTGGTCTCTCTTCAGGATCACAGCGAATCATTTCATTGGGACTTCTGACCACAGATGGCTGCAAATCTTCAGCTTGCTTTTTGCTTCCCCTTTTATTCTTTCGTTTTTCTTCAGAGGGTTTTAGAAATTCATTGTCTTCCTTTCGCTTTCCCTTGTTCTGCCGCATTGACGCTCTTCGACCCAGAGCTTTTGACGAACTCTCCATTTCACACTTCTCAGCATAAATTTCATCCAATTTTCTGCTGTTATCAGAAACATCTGAGTTTATTGTCTCATCTGTATCTATTTGTTTATCCTTCGAAAGCATGGTCACATTTCCATATTCAAAAATCTCTTTATATGACTTCTCATTCTTCTGTTTCTCTGCAGAATTATTGCAAGGCTGGTCAGACTCATTAGAAGAATGTCCTTTTGTTACTTCATCTTGATCACTGGTTTCAGCTGTGCTCTGCATCAGTGATGTTCTCTTTGAAAGCTTAGAGTTTCTGCCTTGCTTCTGATTAGCACATTTCTTCATGGCTGACAAAGACGTTGAAACCTCAAAGCCCACAGAATCCTCTGCACTGACCTTCCCTTCAGGCAAATATTCATTTATAGAATTTGGTTCTACTGGTACCTTGCTTCTTTTACCTTTGCTTTTACATTCCATTCTAGGAATGTAAAAAGGTTTCCCGGCCACTTCATTTATGTTATCTAACTTCTCATCCTCAACAGTTATTTCATCAGTCACTGTGACTGCAGATTCTAAAACCACACTGCTAGTTTTCCTTGGTTCAACTGTCATCAATTTTGCCTGTACGAAATCTGACTCTGTCGGAACTCCTCCTTTTGAAACTTCATTGAGATCAATTGTATCTGTAGCTGCTGCAATTTCATTTACATGGAACGCAATAGTATTTGTCGTGTCTTGGCTAGCAGTGGATGGAATTGGAGCATGCAGAGTTGGAGTGGTTGGCACCATTCTTTCCAACATGATATCAGAAGTACGATTAGTGTCGAAGTCCTGTGAACAGCTGTTAAGAGTGCATGCACTGGACAGATCAGCTGCTGAGTCGCCGGGATGAGTGTCTCTGTCCTCATAAACTTGGGTGCAGATATCATCAGTGGAATCGCTAGACTTATCCTCTGCTTCAGCACAGCCATCCAGGTGCCAGTCTATGTCCTCGTAGATCTGGGTGCAAAGGTCGTCTTCAGTCGGCTTATCAGGAATTTTACGAACTTCTCTGCCACTGAATACTTGTGTAGAAACGTCATCTGTGCTCATCTGACTTCCTTCCACTGAGTTGCGTTCAGAGCATCTGATCTGCTCAAATTATAACATAGGAGTCAAAACATTCAGAATCAGGAAGCAG
The DNA here is from genome assembly GCA_034693945.1 of Dendrobaena attemsi. NCBI lineage: Eukaryota > Metazoa > Annelida > Clitellata > Crassiclitellata > Lumbricidae > Dendrobaena > Dendrobaena attemsi. Next base: position 5,329 of record JAQFXW010000934.1, read on the forward strand.
AGACTGGTTCATCCAGCTCATCAGTAACATGTAAGCACTCTATGCTCACAGAATAATGCTATATAATGGTTCTGCAGAACAACATCTTCAGGATCAGCCTCAATTGTTTGTGATACTAACACAGGCCTGTAAATACAGGCTCTGCAATCTGCATGTAGTACACAGTCTTCTCATCATGTATACTAAGACATTCAATTCCTTATTCAATTCCTTATACTGCCTACAGTCAGTCTGATAGATGAACTTCACCAAGCTACGACATCTAACAAAATGTAACATTACATAACAACTTCCTCCTACATTCAACATCATTTCAAGTAGGCTTAAAGGTATAGTAAAGCAAAGCAGTTTCAAAGTTAGGTAAGGAGCTTACAAGGTTTTCTGAAGATGAAGAGATCGCTGTAGCTGGAAAAGGAGCAACCAACAGGTTATCATCTGCGTACGAACGATCCGAAGTTTCAAGCACAAGAGTCGGCAGAAAGCTTGTCTCAGCCTCCGAAGAAAAGACCTGAGTAGATGCAGACTGAGGACTGAAGTTGATCATCGAACTGTTTGACTCTCGCATCATCTTCTCCTTCTGCAATTGGGATTTATCGATCAGAGGAGGTTCTTTGGTGACTGTTACAGTCTCATCATCATACATCTGTGTTTCTTCAATGCACGTCTGCATCGCACGATTGCGGTCCGTATCCTCCGTTGCTTTCCAGTCACCTAGCGCCATGGGAAAATCAGACTCCTCTACGACCTGAGTTTCCTCAACATCTCTGTAACAGGCAATAAACTCTTGTCCAGTAGCTTTCCATGTGCTGGAATCCGTTTTGCATTGCCTTAGGGAGGATGTTGACAAACCCTGCAAATGAAATCCATGGATCAAGCATCATTAAACTTCTTTCCAGAAGTAAATGACAAAAAGATTAAAGTATAATATAGGGTTGTTACTATAGTTTCTTCAGAAAATCACTTTTCGCTTTTAGAAAACATATAAACCGGTTATCATTTTTCTATTGGCCTTCAACCTTCGTAGCAATTAGCAAATTTAATATGCTATCTAAATACAATGTAAGTTACTTTATGTATTACATACCGTAAGGTACATACGTACATGAAATGCACAGTAGGTCAACACTTTATTTTAGACACGTAGATTTAATTTTAAATTAACATAATTGATTATGTAAATTTATTTAAAATTTCTTTGACAGCAAACAGCTTAAATAAAAGTATTAAACAGGTGTCTTTTAAGAATTACAAAACAATAATAATTAATTAATTAACAAATTATGACCATGAAGCTTGAATAAACAAGCCATAGAAATGAATTAATAAATGGATAACAATATTTAGAATAGGTCAATATCTTCAGGAGTAACTTAACCCTTTAACGACCACACGGTACTAACCCGTAACACCCTACACCGACCGCTTGGTCCAATAGTAGACGGGTTTTGTCATGTTGCAGCCAGATACCGTTTGATAATCAATATAGAGTATGAATATTAATTAGCAGAATGACGTATGAAATCCCCTGGAAAACACCCAATATATTTAAAATCACTAATAGATACGGTTACCGGTACTTATATCATGCCATGCAAATCTATAAATGGACATTTTGTATCAACAACTATGGCGATCGCTAAGTACTGTTTACTAATGGAATAAATTTGCAAATTTTGTGAAAGACTGATTATACTGTCTGCCAATAAAAATATTACTTCACATGACAAGGTAAACTATTAAAAGGATCATTTGTGTTCGATAGTGGGCATATCAGTTGAAATTTGAGTCCAATATTGAAGTTGGGTTAGGTGATAATCACATCCACGTGCAATCGTCGTACATGCGTAGAAAGTTGGTCGGAATAGGATAGAAAATTTTAGGATCATAACTCATTTATAGAGATATATGTAAAATTTCTTTTTATTCTATTTAGTAACAATTTCTGCACAACTTGCATGCTTGTATAAAATTAGCTATCGCTGAAATTTATTGAAGATTTTCTTTAACACGGAAATGCAGGTCGTTCAGGTACGATCGGATTACTCTGGCTAGGTCCCTACCTTGAAAGTGCAATATTTATTTTTTAAACCTAGTCATGGGCATTGAAAGAGGTTATAAAATGCTAAAGATGGTCTTTACTTTACTATAATTATGTCAACATTTGAACAAGTATTGACAAATTGAATGTCTTTTACTTTCATGTTGTTTTGGGTATTTTTCTCAAGTTGTGGGCTATTTAACAGTATAAATATAATATACGAAATCTCCTTGAGTTTTCAAAATATCAAAAAACATTTGTTTCCTGCTGTTTGGAAACAATTTCTGCTCATTTTCTGGGCTCACATATTACCTGTTGTCACTGAAAATTTTTTGCAAACTACCTTGAACTTGAAAATACATACAAAAGTTGTGGGGGTACGGTTTTGGGGTAACTTTGGGTACCTCAAAAATATTTTCCCCAAAACTGGATGGAGGGATAGAAAGAGAAGGTAGAATCCTAAAGAATGGTGTTTTCATTATGGCTGCAAGTCAACTACTGATTAAGCTAGGTCGGGTTGAATGTTTTTACGTTTGTGCTGTTTTGTTAAATTTTCTTCAATCTGTACGGCCGGGGTATAAATACTAAAAAAAATTATATATTGCTCAGTTTTACAAATATTTTAAAGCTGCTTTCTGCCTCTGGTCTGCAAACTATTCCTACACATCTTTTGTGCTCACACAACCTATGTTGTCACAGGAAAGTCTGTATTGGCGGCATTGAACATGATAAAACATAAAAGAATTTGGGAGGGGCGGTACTATTTCCCAAAACTTCTACAAAGGTATGGAAAGGGGAGACAAATTGCAAAACAATGATGTTTACCTTATCTCTAAATACCAATAACTGACAGAGATATTAAAAGTTTAAAAAAATTTCTTGAACATTTAAAAAAAAAACATGTGGTCGTGTGGGGGTAGGTACAAAAATTCATATTCATTAAAGGGTTTAGTAAATCAGATTAGTCATATCGATCATGAATATTCGATTACAGAACAGACTAAGATGCGCCATGAAGTTCTCACGAAAAGTGCATCCCCTTATCTGCCAACCACAGAAGTTCAAAGCAATCATGAACATTAAACAAATTCGTGAATTATTTGCTTCTAATAGTTCTTATAATTTGAACTATGAAAAAATAATGAAAAATGGTTATCATTTTCGAAAGCGATAACCTATTTTTCGTTTATCGTGTTTAACAACCCTAGTTTAATATGCTATTGAGCTCCTATTTAGTAAAACAGAGGTTTCACATGTGTCAAACTTCTATTGAAACGATCTCAAGTTTGTAAAAGTATGCATCTTTAATTAAATGTGCAGAAAGAAGATATAAGAAAAAGCCTGTTGTACAGCATATTACAATGGTTGTAATTGTAAATTGTAAATCTGGTTATTAGTAAACTGTAACAGAAACGGTGTTGTACAACAGTTATTATGAGATATAAAAGCGTGCTGAAGAGCTGTTGTATCTACTTCTTGATTATAACGATAATCTGGTCAGTAGACCAGAACCAAACACAAAAAGCATCAAATAACAAACTTTTACAGAATTGCTAAGATTGATAATGATGTCTTGCATTGCTTGCTACAAACCAGTTTATTAACAGAGGGTGAGACGACTTCAGCTGGTGCGTTGTCCAAGTAAGACTTCTGAATAGAAGCATCAAACACTTGCGTAGGAGCGATATCTATATTTTAAAAATGAAAAACACAACTTTGCATATCATTCAACATTCACTTTTAGTTACTTACCATATATAATGGGCGGGCATATATCACACAGTGACATCTTTGGGACAATATTTAACGTGTAAAGTTGTGGTCATATTAGAAGAGGTGAAAATTTATTGAATGAAACAATTATTTTATAAAAGAGGCATTTGTTCGGTTTAAACAAGAATTTTCATTAAGAAAAACTCCAACTCTAAATGGCAGTCATACAACCAATTGTAATTGATGAGCGTGTCTCTTCTGGCTCAACTTCTTTCTGGCAATACATGATCTCTGTTTTAATTAATTAATCACTATATGGCTATAAGTTGATTTTTATGTAGGACCATTTTATGGCCCCCCATCCTTCCGTGTTCAGTTTGACATGGGGCTCCCTGAAAATAATGAGCACGGGCCCTAATCCGGCCCTGGGTGTAGGTGAAGATAGTGAGATCTATTCATCCAAGATCAGACAAAACATGCCAAGGACGACAATGACTGCATAGAATGATGCAACAATGTACAAATAGCAAACAGGGCATAACCGAAATCTGGCCCGAAATCAGATGTCCACCGAATTTGGCCTAACCAGATAATCCAGAATCGGATTGTACAGTCCTCCGAGTTTGTAGAAAAGCACAGGGGCAAACAGATGAAAATAGACATAGCTGAGAGATGGCTTCAAGGCTTTTGCAAATCTGAAGGCAAACAAGGATAACGGGCCTCTGCCACCTCATCTAGAGGGCCTGATGAGGTGGTAGAGACCACCTGTGAGGGAGGAGCCGGTCATCTACTGCACTTTGGTCAGGCTTCTGACCACCTCTAGGCAAACAAAACCGACAAACACAGACAAACAGAGCCAATGAGACGGCAAACTATGTCTCTCTGCCCCTGTCTGTCCATGTTTATTGATAATTGATTGGCCATTGGACTCTAGTGCCCTGTCAGGCCTTACAGACAAATGATGTTCGAATCTGTTCCTCCCAGGGATTTTGCTGAATAATCCTTCTAATAATGCATGTGGGCCCCAGTTAGCTACATTGGGAGCGTGTCGGCCGTGTGTTTGCCCCTTAGCCCTTACACTTATTGTAACCGAATTATTTAGTAAGTTACTAAATCACAATAAGTAATACTTAAACACGGATCCCCACGGTAGACTCACATGAAGCTTAGGCATATTGCAAGCGAGAATATCCGGATCCGGATTCAGCAAATATTTGGGCCAACTATCCGGATCCGGTAGAAAAATCACATCCGGTCACCCCTAATTTATACTAATAATGCATTGTGTCTGCTGAAATGTTAAATAAACAAAGATCATCAATCATTATTACACTATAGGTTTTGCCAGTCATAATACGATGGGCAGTTTCAGTGCCTTCCTTTTCTCTCCCTGGCACTCAATGTTACATCAGATCTCATACCAGATTGAGGAAGAAATGGAGGAAATACAGAACCCATACTATCCCATAGCCACACATACGGACAGTCAAATAGGAAGACATGCATGCTCCCAACCAAGCCGCACAGGTCCACAGCTGACCTGTCCAACACCAACTTCAAATTGACTCAACCAACAAATACTGCCACCCCATTCTGCAACCGCCATGCAGGCTGAAAAATTTTGCGATTAGGAGAGAGAGACAATTTGAGCACAAAACTGTCTGTCCGTGCTGCAGGCCGACAAATGACTTTCCACAAATTCTGTTAGCATTTATCTTAGGACACACTGCTTGGAAATTATATTTATAGGAGGTCCTTGGCATTACCAAGTATGCAGTAAATTTCAAGACAGTGAACACCACAAGTAGTCGAATAGCGACGCATACTCATATGAGTCAAATAGCTGGTATCTTAACACATATTTAAAATATACTAGTAATTAGCAAAGTACAAAATTCAATCAATATCAACCTCTGAATTAGTCAATCAAACACGTCTATGAGCTCCATATAATTAAGAAGAGTCTAAAGTTGATGCTTGTGAGAAAACGAAGTGATTGTAATGATACCTGCATCGTTGAAAACACATGATTCCTCAGGAAAACTTGCTGACTCCGATTTATTGCCACAACGTTCTACAGCAATTGTTTCATTGACAAAGTCCATTGAATATGCCTAAAAGAAGCAATGCACATAATTATTAGGGTTGTGAAAGTTAACGAATAATTAATCATTTAACTGTTAATAAACTTCGACAAATAAATTTATTTTCAACGATTAAGAAAAAAAGTTAAATTCGCACCCCAGTAGGGTTAGTATTATTTCCCTCGTGCGTGCTTATTTAGTTCGTTATTTCCAACAGAAGTAGTAGTTTGAAAATAAAAAGGTTAAAGAGCACCAGAAAGTGAGTTATAAAGTTCAAAATGATATAACGGCAATAATTAAGTGAACAATTTGGTTTTAACCCTGTGAACCCGAAAAAATTTGAGGATCGATATCGAAATCGTGAAAAACCGGATTTACATAGTTAACTGGTCAAGTCAAGAGTTAAGAATCTGACTACTAATGATGATGATGAGTTCTGTAATTACTAACTTATTCTCAGCAATTCCATATATTGGAAAGTCTCTTGTAGAATGAATCTGCCTGCCCGGAGGCAGGTTCTATGGCCAACGCCACCTGGGGAATGAGATGAGTGAGGTGGTTTCCCGTTGCCTTCCTCACAGACAATTATGGGTATGCAACTTGTCCAAGGTCGCTACTTAGGGGGTTCGAACCTGCAACCCTTAGGTCACAGGCACCGAATATCCACTGCACCCCTTCCTCCCATTCCTGCTAGCCCGAGATATCTAAATCTCTGAATGTCCGCCAGCACCGGGGCTCGAACCGCTGTGTCCGTAACAACAGACTTCTGTGGCCTGCTCGCTTACCGATGTAACTAACTAGGCCAATTCTGACTACTAATACAAATGAACAACTACTAAATATTAGTACATTATCTACTAGCTAGAACATGATCATTAAAATTTTAATTGTGTATTTGCCATTCCTTATTGGGGAATACATTTAATTAGCAGTTGTCTCCTCTCCTGGGAGATAACATCATGTATGATGTACGCAAGAGCCCATGATAGTGCTGCATTGTGGCTTACCTAAAACGCATAGCAGAAAATTGCACAGAGTGTGGATGTAAGGAGATACCAGTTTATAGAGATAGATCGAGTGCATAACTGTAAGGATACATAGGTAGGCAGACCAGTTTAAATCCTATTATCAAAGTTCTATAGCAGAAACGCTAGAACATAATGTTCGATCATGGTTCCATTGTGTTAGAACTGGAGCACCTCTGACTAGTCTGTCTTAATGGAGAACTACATAAATTTAAAATTACAAATAACAAGTAATAGAATTTGTAAGACTTTTACAAATCAATAGCAAAGACAATACCTGTGTGGGAGGGTCAACCGTCAAAGTTCTCGATTTAATCTCCCTCTCAATATCTGCATCGGTATGCTCCACGATCGTTGACTTGAACAAATGTTGGGGACTTGCTTCTCTTTCAGAATCAGACTCAGGGACAAAATCAGCCTCTGAATCAAGTAAAATTACAGTACAATGAAGTAAAAAATTCATAAACAAAAACATGCTAATTCAGTTAAATGAAACTGTTGGTATGCAGATTGACAGTACATAAGTAGGTAGAGAAGTTGCATATACTTGTTTCAAAAGTTTAATACTTAAAACTAACTACTACTAATATAAGTTTATTTTACAACGCCTTCATATCGAAGATGACTTAAAACTAAAAGTTAAGATGGATATATACCAACGACCTCTTATTAATAACTAGTCAGAGCTTTCTGTGTTAAGCTACATATCTAACGTTGATGCTTCTGAAAGAGCAATATTAAGAGCTTTTCTAACACGGACGATAAGGGTACAAGACCGGCGTATGCGCTCGTCATGGGTCCCCAAAATGGTGGCGTGAGTCCCGAGTCATCAAAAATGGTCACGTGATACCATCAGCCTGTTATATACTATATAGTATGACAGGTCACAATGACAAGTTTCTTAGTCATAAATGAACAAATGCAGATAAAAAGGAGCACTTAGGAAAAGACACTTTATACTTGATGCAAAGATAATTCATAAATGATGTTATTGCCGAATGCAGAATACCAAAGTAGGGCTTGAGAAGAGATCTAGGAAAAGATTCAATGGTGTAAGTCAGAATTTACTAAGATTAAATATGGCATTCCTTATTAGAGCCCTTTCCTTTTAGCTAAAATGTTCTTAGTCTTATCTATATATAAATAAAAGAAAAGTATGTAATGTAACTATGTAATATATATTCCGCAAATCTTCTGACCCACTCGACCGATTGAACACTCCCAAATTTTCAATGAGTACCGGTACTCTTTAGCAGTCGAAAAAACATAGGGATGTTCAGGATCCCAAAATAATTTCATTTTGCGATCCAAATTGTCAACACTTTCACCAGAGTGCGGTTAACAACTGGCAAATCAAAGAATATACTTACTTACTAGTATAGGTAGAACTAATTACATTCAGTAAGAGTTAAGTGCAAGAAATTTTTTGAAAAGATGGAAAAATGATTTGAATTAGGTGAAGACAACATTGTAAAGAGTGACAGCTTAACCATATAACACCTGATATAACAAGTTGATAGCTTCATTTATACATTAATGGTGCTACATATGCATACATAATTGTCTGAAGGAGCACATGTTATATTCTTTGAACTATTACTTTAAAATTATGACAAGACATTTTTATTAGAGCTTACTTCTAAACAGGACTCGAGGTGGAGTCTCAAGAACAGTTTCATCGGAAAACGACTCTTCCTCTAAACAAACGTTTGCCACATTTTCATCCATTAATACTTAATGATAATTAATTCTTATTACAAATACTTTTTTCTTTGGTGCACGCATATAATTTAAACATCAGTAGCTAAGACCTTGGCACAACTTCTACATTCTTTGCATTATTTCTACGTTGACATAAAGTACTTAACACATTGACTGTGAGGGACCAGATAGGCTTCAATTGGTGAACAATGCTACAATGGATCGTGTTTTCTCAATGGTCTTTGGCAGAGGTAACACATGTCTGACTAGCATTTGAGTCGATTCAGCACAGCTGTCAAAGCCCACCTTGTAATCTTTGATCCATTAGACGAGCATCCAGTCGGTGACGCTCTATATAGAACTTAAATTACGACGCGACTTTCGCACCTCGGAGAACAATAGACATGCCAGCGTGACTTTAAAATAGCCCCGCCTTGAAACGTTCCTTAAGATTGTCTTGCGGATGACAAATAAATGTTCCCTTGGTCAATGTGTTAAGAAACTTCAGTGTCAGCAGAACTGGACACAAAATCTAGAAATTGGTACCTCTGTTTTCGGACGTGACATGATGGACAGAGTCTTCCACAAATCCATGAATCTTATTATGCAATCCAATCAGATGAGCACCTGCATGCTACAATCAAATCACTCAAGTTAACATAATTAATATAGAAACACAAAATCTGAACACAAAATCAACCTATTGACCTCTGGTGAACTATCATCAATACATGAATATGCATAAACATCAGTTGAATTGCTACATGTAAATTGCAGTCTGAATTGGGAAGCCAGATGGAAATTGTGTCAGAGAAACCAGAAGTCTAGCAACTGATGGCAGATAAGCAAGTTGAAACAGATGAATGGTAAGATGAGTTCTGAATGACTCCAGGTTGTTAATTACAAAGTTTCAAACCAGCCTTTGAGATTGCCTAAGAAATCTACATCGCTTTGGCAATGGCTACAGCAGAAGTCAGAGTGCAATGAGGGGAGCAAGGAGAACAGATAGGTCAGCTGTTTTTCAGTGTCATATTCTTTGTTACCAAAAAATAAAATTTTAAACTGAATTCTTTACTTTGCAGCCAAAGTAATGACTGCAATATCATTATAAAATCCTGATGCTGGGAGTTCTTTTACATGTGGCCCTTCCCAGAGATACCATTTTAGTCTCTCTAAAGTCTAAGCTGTACCAGCCAGGAGTGAGTTGAAGTAGTTAAGAAGACAAGAAATCATAGCTGCGACTGAAACTCATACAGTTGCATAGAAGATCTAATTCTATAACTATTCTGAATCTAAAAGGTGACAGATTTACATCTCGTCAGAGGACAAGATGGATATTAGAGATTTTTGGGCCTCAACTGCATTTTGGAACCATCAAAAATTCAATGTGCTCAACTGCACAGAAAACAGAGAACCAAATTTGTAAAGCTGTTGATTTTTCTACAACAAAAGTGATTGCATCCAGACCCCCTACGATTCTTCTTGGGCACCCACCCCGGAAGCGGAACCTATCCCTTTGGGGTACCTCATTAATCAAACTTGTCCTGTACCTAGATCGAACACGGTCCATGCATAATGCAAACACAAGTCCGGCGCGCTTCCGATGTAGCTAATTGGGCTAGGAAATGCAGTGCATGAGAACACTGGGGTACAAGTGCGCGCTTCTGAGTAGTGGCCTTGAAGGGGCGCTATATAAATCACTGTAATGAATAATGAATGAAAGGCCGGTGTCTGCAGCTCATCTACTATCTACTCGCATCTGCTTTCTTTTCCTTCAATATCTGTCGAGGCCGAGCGTGCATTTTTGGCCGCAGGTCTTCTGTGTACAAGATCCGTTCGCGACCGAGTAACAAAATATTGGACACAATGTGCTTAATCATAAGTCAAGATCAGGGTTGGAACTTGATAAGTTGTTGTAACTTGTCATAGTTTGAATTTGCTATGTAGACTGCTGTTGAGTACTGTAAGCAACTATAGGCTTATACATTGCATTGTATGAGCCTATGTATCTCAGGGCTTATACCCGCTTTAGTTAGTACTGGTAGGCCTATTATTAAGTATAGTGTATAGGCCCAGTATAGACTTTACTTTAGAGTAGGCCTACTGTTACAGTAGAGTGCAGACAATACTATAGGCCTAGAGAGCAATAATACGCAACAACTTTCGCAATAATTCTACTAAAGTTTTTCGATGATGCAAATTCTTTACTGCTATTCGTTTTACGAAGTTTGGGTGTTGTAACTTGTAGGTTTGTTAAAAGTGTCTGCAAAAGAAACTTGCATAAAGATTTCAATAAAGTGTTCAATCTGAAAGCAGATCATTGACAGCTAGCTGTCTGTTGTAGAAACTTAATCACTGACATAATTTAATAGGTCTACTTTATGGCCGCATAGCGCAAACGACAATGTTGTTCTTAACCGAGATATGTGAGGCGGTCTGACAAAAGGAGGCTTATATCGCGCGCATGTTAATTAGAGAAACAGCCGATTTTATCAAGAAAGGGGTCATCTGGTCGATTTGGACTTT
>JAQFXW010000935.1:0-16414 GCA_034693945.1 Dendrobaena attemsi
TCACATATATTTTCGGAATTTGCGCCCCATTTCTCGGCAAAATCACGAAAAAATGATCAGATTTATGCAATTTCCGGAAAAAAATCGCTTACATTCTCCCGATTTTGCGCCCCCTCCAGCCCTGCGCCCGGGGACAACTGTCCCCCCTTGCCCCCACTAGCTACGCCACTGCAAAGACAGAGACATACATGCAGACAGACGAAGATAGATGCAGAGCGAAACATGCATAAAAAGAGCAGAAGATAAATCTGGAAACAGGGAGACGGTTAATAGCCTATAGGCCATAATAAAGCGAGACAGACCGAGACAAAACATACACACAGACTGACAGCAACAGACACAACCATGCGAGAGAAGACAGACAATAATATGTTCAGATAACAAAGTGATATGTCTTTTGTCTCGTCTACAATAAATCCCAGACATCTTCTTCGATGCATCATTCGATCGTCTTATACTCGGGAAGTTCTGCTCGTAATAATAATCTGCCATAATAACAAGCGTAGTGATCGCGCAGACTGTTTACTTCTGTTCTCCTTCCGCCAGTTGTCGTTTTGTGGCGCCATCTTGATAAGAACTGATTCCTACTGTCTTGGTCGATAGATGAAGCAAGCGATCACCGCGCACGACATAATATTATTACTATTGAGACTATTGAGAAAGAATATTGGCTCATTTGAGCCTCGGCTACTAAATCATCATGGCCCAATACAAGCATATGTTTCGGCGCGTTTGCGAACTCCCTATGAGCCACTTAGATGACAAGATATGTAGCACAGTATGTAATTATATATACTGTGTAGCCTATAAGCTTATAATAGGCATATAATGCCATGAAATGCAGCATACTTATGCGTAGAAAAGTAAACATTCGATTTAGTTGTCATGCAAATCGATCACACCGAGTAAAACGTCTCTAAAGTTCTGCTTTGTATATAAATCTAATTGCTTAGACCTCCTTTCTCTCATTTCTCTCTGCCTGTCTGTCCGTCTCTTTCCTTCTTTCTGCCTTTTTCTATCACTGTCTCAAGCAGTGTCTCTCTGTCCCTCATTCTCTGAGTCTTCCAGTCTTCTTCTGTACGTCTATTTCTATCGGTTTCTCGCTCAGCTAACCGGTCTTCTGCCTAATGACCTTACATGTAGGCCTATAATGAATTGGTCATTCATTCATTCATTCATTCATTCTGGACATTTATATAGCGCCTCTTCAAGAAACTACTCAGAGGCGCTCATGGTGCGTCATCATTACACATTTTGTGCCTATATTAAGTATTGAATTTCTTGCATCATAATTATCCTCAATGTCTAGTTTCTCATCGTAATTAGGCCTATTATATTATGCCTAGGCATATTTCCGTGTGCTGCACTGAATCTTTTCGCTGTGCCATTGCAGGCATCGCTTCCTTCCTGCGCAATTCTATACATCCTCGATTTACGTGTCTTCAGTCTTCTCGTCGCTCCTTCCTCTTCTTCTCGCTTCTAAAGATTCAGGCAGATTAAAAAAGGCGCAGAGATACAGTAAGAAAGAGGCAGACAGAGACAGACAGACATATAGAGACGGAGACAGACACAGAGACAGACACAGGGTCAGAGAGATAAGGGACAGAAAAGACACACAGAGAGACAGAGAACGCGTCCAGTACGTGTGGCCACGGCGTGGTAGTGTGTTAGTCTTTGGGTATACGTTAAGCTTCTTCCTCAGACGAACACTCTGTGTATGGACCGTTTGCAAATCTCTTACGCAATTGCTCTACTCGGATTCAGTTCTTCTAGCATTGCATATCCAACAAAATACAATTTATTAATAATTATTATTATTATATTATAGGCCGAGCTTCTATCTCTGACCTATAGATAGATGAAGAGAGGTATAGAAGAGACAGCCATACAGAAGAGTGAGAAGACAGACACAGACAGAGGCAGAGACAGAGATATATGCAAAAAGAGGTCATGAATCTATGGCATCAACGGGCATTCATTGAGAACTTGTGAATGCATCTCACATCGTCTTATCACCATATCAACCGCAGCAGCAGCAGCAGCAGCAGCAGCAGCAGCAGCAGCAAGGGCAATGGCATCGTCTGTCTGTCTGTCTGTCTGTGTGAGCGCACGCCTCTCTCGTTCGTCCATCAGGAAAGACGAAGCGTATAGCATCATTCATTAGACCTACTCTCAGCCTCCATACCCGACTGCTGCTGCAGGTTCACGGTTCCTCTCGTTGCCAGCTATAGCACCTCGACATCCAGAGACCCAGCGTCAGAATCATCACAAGCAGTTGCAGCGGCCAGGGTTTCTCGCAACCGATGTTCAGCACAGACAGAGATTCCTCTGCCGCCGTATATTAGACATGCTACAGAAGAAGTACAGATGCCAATCAACGTGTCAATCATAGGCTGACAGTTAAGACAACACTGTCCGCTGTGTGCCTACACAACCTATATGCACGAGTAAAGACAACTGCCGAGTGTATATCTGTCTCTCCACAGATTATACACGACTCTATGCGCGACAGGTCATAGCCTCCTCCTCCTCCTCCTCCTCCTACTCTTTCTTGTATTCGCGGCAATATCCTGAGAGGTGCTTCAAGATAGAATAACTTTCTTCTGTCGGTCGGTTCGTCATACAAAGTGTACAATATCGAGCAGACTTTTCCAGTCAATGTGTGAAATGGCTGTATTTTTAGTCATTGTATACAATGCCTGACCGAATCAGTCATTGTGTGAACTTGCTAAAAATGTTAGTCATTGTATACAATGACTAGTTGTACACATTGACTGTAACATATACACATCTATGTGTTTCACTGTGTGTGCATATATATATATATATGTTACATTGCATATAGATACACAAATACATAAATATCTCTCCTCGACATAAACTGAGGAAGCTCTCACTTGCAATAAGATTTGATAGGCCTAGTTTAAGTGATCAAAAAATAAATAAAACAATAAATGTGTCTACTTAGGGCAAAAGAACACTACTGATAAAATAAAGTAGGTAATTGAAATCATGAAGAATTACGGCACATGTATATTGTATACCTATTGCCTATGGTAAAATAATACTAATAAAACTAGCAGTAGCTGTAGTAGTAGTAGCAGCAGAGGCCTGTGTTCTAAAGACAGTAATTTCTGCAAACAGTAATTTGGAAACACAACCCAACTGCAACTGTAGTTAATCATTACAATTTCTCTGGAGCAATCATTAACAGGCGCTACGTTATTTCTTTGTTCTGTAAAAGTTAGATTTCAGAATCTTAGATGGACCGAATCCGTTCTGTTAAATTCTCCAAAACCTTTTTGTACAATCTGCTCCTCAATCACACACTTACTATGTCAGCGTCTTAGGATTGACCGACTTCTGTGGGGTGCTCAGGTGCAGCATGAGCGTAGAAACAGCAGACAAAAAGTTTGTTTGTTCTTCGAAGGAAGAATCAATATTATCCGATGACACATTGATTACGGTGAAAATGGATCCATAGTCCTCTGTGTGGTACACTAAACTCGTCCATGGCTGCCCCAATCAATACACTTAGGCTAAGTTTCTCTGACTGTGTATGCCAGCATGCACTGTGTGATTCTTACATCTGTGCAGAGTGAAACAGCCATACTTAGCACAAACATAGTTATGGAAACTGCCACTTCATCTCTGCCACAGTCCACATTGTAGTTTGATGCAGTAAACAATGGATTGAATCCCATAGCAATTAGTCTGAACACCAACCTAGAGGAGCAACTACTGCAGGACCCTAAGTGACTCCACTATAAAAATTAGCCTCTCTCAGTCAATGTATCATTAAGCTCACAAAATTGTATTATAACAAGCAAATTTTTGTCCCATCCGCAACAGCCTCTGTTGTCATAAGCTGTCGTTAAATTGATGAAACACCCACACACTGTATCATTACTGAATCATTAACAATGGTAGTAAAAGTTGCTGAACAAAACAAGACAAGGACTTCGACGGATTTTTTAAACACTGTTCAATTGGCAAGTTTAAGAAAATTCAGACAAAGAAACGATGAAACAGAAAGAAAAAGAATGTTGTAAACGGTTCGGGTGGCTCACAAAAATCCTTCCATATAGATTGTAAATTTTTGACAACCGATAGAGAGACCTGCTACCAAAATTTATGATTTTACATGGTTTAAATATTCAAATAATTCCTGAAAATTTCACTGAAAACTTATTATTGCTTCAAAATTGCACCTACTTAAATAGTCTGCAGAGAAATGTTTTACATTTTTTTATTTCTATCAGAATTTTTCACAGAGAAAATATTTTGCAGCAAACAACCAATAAATTATAATGTCACACAATCTCATTATAAGGCTAAAGTAAACGCTAAACTTTACACTGAAACTCTGTCACCCAGACGCATTGCTGAGGGAAGTCTATTTTATCAGTTGGTTTCATTTTCTAGCAGGACAATTATTGGTTTCATTTTCCAGCGGGATGGACCTGGAGGGTGCAATGGTGCATGTGCTCAAAAGCAAAGCTGCTTGGCTTAAGACTGTATTGCCACCAAACTACAGTTAATACAATGGCAAAGCTGAAAGGTCGGTCACCAAACTCTCCAGACGTTAACCTTTTATCTAGCAAGAGATGTTTGAATGCAACAGGATACATGAATTTCAAGCCAAAGAACACTAATGAGCAGAAGAAAGCAGTGCCATTAATATGATACTAGTGCAACCATAGGAATACGAACTCGACCATGCTGAGCTTCACATAGTAGATTTTGATTTGGTGTGAAAGCTGGGTGTTGACACTTCCAACATGCTTATAAATAAACTGTATTGTAGATTTTGAAATCATAATGATATGTGTATGCTGTTTGACATCGAAAATAACAAGTTACTGTCCCATTTCTCCGCATAACTCAGAAAATATGGAATTTAATATTTTAAGGGCTGTAATTTTTGAAGCAATGCATCCTCAAATTTTAGTAAACAAACCTCTATCAGTTGTCTAGAATTTGCATTTAATCAAGTGGGACCCAGTTTATTCAGGCACACAGTATACTATATAGTTTAAAAACATTAACTTCAGCTATAGTTCGATGCAAATTAAAAGCCTCAATTTGAAATTCTTTTACAATATAACAACTACAGTACACATTCGATAATTTGTAAACAACGGTTTCACAACCTTTGCACTATGCAAAAATACATTCAGTTCAACACAATTGTCTCACCTGAAGGCTGCCTGCTGGCTTCCATAACATGAATATCCATTGGCAGATTGAGCTCATCTGCGATCATTCTTACATTAGCACCATTCGACTTGTCACAGGTAAATATTGACCTCAGGTGCCAATCAGTCCAGTAAATGGCGTCTCCGGACAGGGTGATAGCAAAAGGATGCGGTAGAGAAACACCCTGAACGATGACGCTTCGGTGTGAACCGTCCAAGTTGGCACTGTGAATGTAGTGGAGGCGAGCATCTGTCCAGAACAATCTGTCTTCCTCGTAATCTAGGGTTAGTCCATGAGGCCAAAAGATGTCGCTGCTGACTATGATGCTACGCGAACCCTCGATGCCATCCATTCCCATACGCTCGATCTTGGCAGTCTCGCCCCAATCTGTCCAATACATGTATCTAAAAGATATAAAAGCAATGATCATGTAACCTTGTTATCGACTCCAGTTTAATTTCTGATCTCTGTCCATATAGAAAGTATGAGCCAGATAACAATCCCTATGAAACCTAGTAATTACTGGTGTAACTTTTTCTAATCAATGCATGAACAATAATTAATGTATGTGCATTGTGCATAAATTATTGACTGCTATGTTGTTCATGTTTCCTTGTAAATTTGCCATAACTGTAAAACGCATACAGGCATGCATATCTGGAATCATCAATGAAATTAATGAATGAATAGAACACAGATCAAATCAGTTGAACAAAGAAAACAGACCAGCGAAGTCGAAAGTGCCTGTGAAGATTAATAAATGAAAATATATTACAAGTAGACAAGACAGTGAAATCTGGCTGCAGTTCATTTAACAATTTAACAGTTCAAGTTTATTTAACTAGATTGTGAGACTTTAGTATTTGCAATTTTAAATTGAAAATTAAAACTTGATGTACATGCTGAATGAAAATGATTGCAGATAGGCAGTTATGCACACATTACTATGCATAGGTTTAGTTAGAGAACAGTTTTAGATTGTTTCAGCATAATTCTACAATTTACATTATACATGGCCTAGTTTATGCATGGCTTCAGGTAGCTTGTCTCTAACGACTTCACATCAATGGGTCCATATTGTATGCACACATGAATGATGGGATGTACGACGTTGTACGTGCATGAATGTACACGTCTGTACTTATGCTTGTATGCATGTATTTAGACACTTAGTTTAGTCCATTTTAAGTACCTCTCAAAGGGCTCTGCTCATTAGCTCAAGTGGTTTTAAAGTTCAGTTAGAACAAGTTCGTTTATAAGCAAATAAAGCTCAGATAACTGGAAAGTTGACACTGGAATGTTCTGAAACAAACATTGAGCCCCAACCAATGGAATCCCATCAACGAATGATAGTTGACAGCAGATTAAGAGTTCCTAGTCCCTCTCCATTAATCTTCCGAATATTGATCAGATGATGGATTTGTTTTGAACCAACCATCTGGTTGACGCATTGCCATTAAAACACTCACAACAGACGTCAGTAATTAAAAGTAACAATTAATCCATATTGTATTGAGGATAAGCAACCTCAAGCTAGTGACTGGCACTTTCTCTGAGAAGTAATTTCCACATGGCTACCGTTGTAGGCATTGTACCATCCATTCCATCTTGTTTAGTCACATATGCCACAGTGAGATAAATCAGAGAAACCTATTGAGAGAAGCTAAATTTAAATCAGATAAATCAGAGAAACTAGAAGTCAAGATATTGACGGATTGCAAGTTGAAATTGGTGAATGCTGAGCTAAGTTCTTAAATTACACCAGAAAACTGAAAGAACACACATGCAGCTGAGCACAGTGCCACAAAGCTTCAGTGAGAGTTAGCTCACGAACTAGTTGTGTTAAAATTAGCCGGTGTCCCCCACTTGGTTTTCAAGGGTACTGCGACAACTCGTCTACCGACATTTCGTCTACAGCACTTCGTCTACAGATAACTTGTCTACCAACATTTCGTCTAATGTGCCATATCGTGTACTACATAGATATGCGATGAAAATCTAAATTAAACTCGAAGCTGGGGGGGGGGGGATGAACGATAGGAAACACAACTACCACTGGACGCTGGATGTACAATGAAAGTCTAAGGTAAACCTGAAGCGGGATGACGATTACGCCATATGTGCATGAAATTGTACGATCAAAATCTAAATTAAACTCGAACCTTGATGAAATTTGATAATATAACTACAACTGGAAGCTGGAAATACGCTGAAAATCTAAATTAAACTAGAAGCGGAATTAAAGACGATAATATAACTACAATTGAAAGCTGGATATAAGAGTAGACGAAATGTCGGTAGACGAAATGTCCAATAAAAAAGTGTAGACGAATTGAAGTGACACCGTTTTCAAGTGGCACTCTATAAGTTTGGGGACTACGATTTACAATTATGGTACTAGCCACCAAGAATGCCAAAGAGCCCAACATAGTGTGGTGCAAGGAACATCAATAGTCATGGTATCTATTGATGAAGTCCAGCAATCGCTGGCAAGTGAGGTGGACAAAAGAGGTAGAAATAGGTGGACTATCCTAATATGAATGTGATGTAAGCTGAAATTCAATTCTTTGTTTGATGAGCACTCAATGTCAAGAGTGCAATATTGTTGATATTTATAGGTATTTAATGGCCCTTTCAGAGAATTTGAACCACTCATAGTTTGTGCAAATCTCTCTAAGTGAAAAGTTTCCTGCCAAAGTTCAAACACCAAGAAACCATAGTAGCTGAGAACTGTATCTCTGTTCCTCCAGCCTACCTGTCAACCTGTAGCACGGAATAAGACTTTGGAGAAAAACAGCTATACAAAGAGAGAAAACTTGCAAGCAAAAGACTTAGAATTCTATAATTAAAACATTCTCTTCAAACATAAATTGGCAGCAACTGGATGTTCTGTAAGCGATATCCTAAATTAAATAGTCATTCCAATGCAAAAACTCTAGTGATATGAAATTTTATGTTTACATCAAGCAAGAGTGAATATGTCAAAAATTACACATGGTAAAACCTTGGCAAAACTGGGTACAAAACTCGTTAAATATAAAACTTGTGTCTAATAACGAAATAAACTTATATCTAACTTACATTATTTTATCTTAAATCTTGCATCCAATGAAGAAACTAAATTAAATATAGTAGGAATTAAATATGAAAGTTGCTGTAATTATGAAATTTTAATTAAGAATAGGCTATTTAACTGCTGCTAACCACAACTTCTTTGTAAATAAAATTATATCATTGGCAAACTTTTCACTATGCACTTCGACATTACGAAAGTCTATTCAAAACAAATCATTATAATTGACACACCAGACAAGAAGTTCATCATTATTATGTGTGTAAGATGCAGATTTCTTGGGGGAAACGTCTGGGATGTAGGGGAGTGGAATGTCTCGATCAGCTGGGATTTGTCCAGATATCATTGTAAACAAGACTAAGTGATTTGAATGAATGAGCCATAATTGGAGACGGCAGAAGGCCAGCCAAAGTATGTATGAAATTGTAAGTAAGACTAAATAAAGATTAAAGTTCTTTATGCAGCCTATCAAGATTTCATTAAATCCACTTAAATCGAAACGTGTCTACAGCCTATTTTAGTCAGAAACAGTTCAAAAGAAATCAATTCAAACAAATAATCTGCCAAGATAACAGTTACTGTTGACATTCACGTTACTCCTGTATATCTTCTATAACATATGTAGGTATTTATATATTGAAGCATGCATTTACATATGCATACACGAACATGTGTCTTTATGTACTCATTTACATATAGTACCTTTCACGTATCTCCAAAAGTGCAGCAAACATGCCTGTCTAATAGATCTAAGTA
This sequence comes from Dendrobaena attemsi, assembly GCA_034693945.1. Taxonomy (NCBI): domain Eukaryota; kingdom Metazoa; phylum Annelida; class Clitellata; order Crassiclitellata; family Lumbricidae; genus Dendrobaena; species Dendrobaena attemsi. The sequence continues at coordinate 9,029 of JAQFXW010000935.1, forward strand.
GGTGAACCTTATGATAGGAAGATAACTTGAACGACGTCAGTAAGTATGCGAAACATGCAATGCATATATTTTAAAGGCCATTGCATGGTAAATGTGATATTTAAAAGGAAGGGAAATTAATGCAAAACTAAAGTATCTATCCAAATACCTCGTTCTCTCCAATCTCAGCCTTTCTTCTGGATCATCTTCATTGGCTATCAGTCACACGAGGATTCAACTTCGGGTTCTGATCCAGCTATGCCATACTGTCTCTGCTCTCTCTCCTAGCTGCCGTTCTGATTTTATATCAAGGCCACTGTCAGTCTCCTCCCTACTCTGCTTCCTTGCTCGATCTGATCTTCCTCTGCCTCGTGCTTGGACTACTCTTGCTCAGACTCCTGCGTTTGGTCGCTCCTTGTGGAATGGACTTCCTCCAGCGCTTCATTCATCTCTACTCTCTGCTTCTCTTCCTGTTGCTGTCCGCAGTCTCCGCACCTTGAAGTCTTAGGATTTTCCTCGGAGTGAGAAGACTTGCTCTGTAAGATGCACTTTACACAAGTTGTAATACAATACGAATCTATAAGATGCACTACAATGTGTATAAGTTATTATGTAGCTATAATCTAAACCCTCAATTCATAGAGACCCAACACCAATGATATTCTTTGGCTAAACAGGAGGACACCACTGAGCTACTTGGAACACATTAGAACACAATATCATTCTGCTGCATGATTGATATAATTATATAGTCATGACAATTCTGCTGGAACTTATAATTATCTTTTTGACAAATGACCACTGTCTGCATAAATATAACCTATGGTTAACAAGCCTCTGCTACTTAATCAGACAACTACATGAATCTTCATTGAAACAGCTTTCACAGACAGTCATAAAACTCAGCCAACTATGCAACAAAGACAGTGATCAGAAACACCTGAAGGAAAGGCAATGGGACCTTCAAAACCTTCATCTAACAATTCAGAAGCAGCTAGTTAGCTGTGAAACTTGGTTCTTAATCGGCAACTGGCATATCAGCATTAAAGAGTATGTGGCTCTAGGGAACTAGTCACACATTCACAAGGTATACAGGATGTAATTAATTCAAAAGAATTTACTTCTGCTTCAGGGTTTCTGGCCAGTCATCAACTAACAGTGCCTCCATTCTTTAAAAGCTTTCTGGGTCATACACATTTGGAAATTCAAGGGGACACGTGTAGCACAGAGGCCAGGCAGGCAATTTCTTGCTCCCAAAGTGTAGAATGTAGATCCAACCATCAAACCAAATTGCAAAAAGAACATGGCTCATGTGTTACCTAAACACATCTTAATTTCTATTATACTTTCATGCATGCTTAGTTTACAAACTTTACATACTCCCACATGGTCTGGGCCTTGAAGTATTTCCACAAGATCAATGAGATTGAACAATTTTCAAAGAGGACCAATGACAGTAATCGCTGGTCACGTGTCTACTGATATAATGTTCAAGTGCTTTGTGTCTTAAGCACTGAGCCGATTAGAATTCAGCAAACCGCAGAATTTATGTTAAAATATTTTCATAATCAATTACCTACGGTCTTTCACAATAACTTAACCAGTGCTACACCTGACCTAAAGCTGTATTCCGTATACTGCAATGTAAACGCTAGAACAGCTTTGCCCGAACTATTTCTCTGTAGTTTTCTATCAAATGTGCAGGCCCCATGCTCTTACTCTACATAATTTATCCAACATTTCCTCGCTTAAAATCAAGGTTTCTCTTTTTGAACAATATGTGACTCCAAAGCTCCAGAGATTCTGACGACTAATGCCTAATGGAGTCAGCAGACGAAAGAAAGGCTTTAAGTTTATGTCAACATTTACAGCAAAGTTTAAATAGTATTGGGTACCGAGTGCAGCAATTGGCTGCAAGAAATGGATAACTGCTCTAAGGTTAGTCTTGATAAACGCCTGTCGGGGCTTGACTACACATTGTCAACATATCTACTGTACAGTGTACCCATAGTTCAACATTTTATGTCAAGATTAGTAGTCATGAGATGGTGACAAAGAAACGGGTTCAAGAAACATTCAATAACAACATTCGCCGTTAATTTGTCACATGATGCCAAAAATTCATGTTCTCAACAGATTATCGAAGACAATGGGTCAATATTCCATTTAGAGTTTGCATATTACTTCAGTCAGTAATATTGAACTCACAAGAGTATAGTTATGCATGCACATGCATGTATGTACTTACATAGGTGTATATATATGTAAATATGTGTAATCGATCGTGTATACAAATACATGTATGTACTATTGTACATGTAAGTATGGAAAATGGGACAAATACGTTATGTATGTATGTATGTTTTATATTGTATGCATGTCTGGTTGTCTGTATGTATGCATGTATTATATTGCACTACATACATTTATCCATTTCTTGCAGCCTATTGCCGATATCCAATACTATTGTATGTATGTATGTAATACATACATAAATACATGCATATGTATGTATGTAATATGTATGCATTGTGCCTTTCATTTATATAACAAAATTGTGGTAAATTATGAACCTGACATTAAGATTTTTTTGTGAAGTTCAGCAGATGGTTAATAACAATCAGGGTCACAATCCATGCCTAACTAACCTGTTCTATATCTGGAACCACATGACAAATTTAGATGCCAAAATTTTACCATGTTCATACACATCCGTACTGGTTACCCATCTACTAGTTTTCTCGCACAAAGATAATTCAAACCTGAGCACAGAATAGAACAGTGATGAAGGATGAAAGGTATTTTATGGATAACAAGGCCTACAAAGCAACATATTAGAATTTATGATTGGCAGGATGAGTGGCGGTTAAGAGTGAATGATGTGCAGGCAGCGAATGGAGGGTAAAAATCATCTGAAGCTATGGGTAGAATTTCTCACAGTACGAGATCACGCTTGGTGACAATGCAGGATCCGTCACCGCATGGAATCACTGTTCAGTGGCTGTAACTGTCCAACCCCCAAACGTCAGCAGGCTCAATCATGGTGACATAAAAGTGGCAGCCATTAATAATACCTTCATAGGGTCGTCCCTCCTGAGATATTGATTATGCTTTCACATGCTAACAACACGCTGCTCCTCGGGACAGTTTCATCCCACCACGTTTCAAGTGTTTGGATCAGGATCTGTTACCAGCAGGATATATATCTTGTTTTCAATATACCCGAGCTAGAAGGTACCACAAGCAAACATTATCAACGCTTGTTACACTTGAATCAACCCAAACCGACCCACATTATTTAGGACACCATTATGGAGTGACAGCTCGCCAGAAGAAATGTTTGCTCCACTGTAAAGAGACGATCATAAATCAGCTTTTCTTATTACAGGAAACCAACAGAGACACTCTGGTCCATGAGAGGCCAACCAACCACTCATCAATCTGAGCAACGGAAAGCCTTCTCAGCTTCAATGGACCTTCTCCACACGACTCCAACTGTTCCAGATGGAAGACATGCCTGTTCGGTCAGTACGAACTCCAGTAAGGATTAGCTCACAGACACTATATAATTTATACATACCTGCTTACATTATTATACATTATTATATTACTTGAATGCAGCCACCTTTAACTTTTCACCAGTGTCGTAATTTCTCATCCGAAAGATCTGCAGGCGTTCCTTCTCCTGATGACTCCGTGTCTCATTCCTCTGTTATGTATTGGTATGCCAGTGTCTTTTCTCCTCTGCTTCTTAAGACTTTGCTCAGAACCTATCCTCAGCACTACTCTTAACTAGGCTGTATCAGGAAAAGAATCTAGAAAATCAACAATGTTCCAGCAGATTCATGTATTTACTTACTAGTAGTCCATTTATTTTGTATTTATTACTGCTCCGTTTGGTTATGCCCATACTGGGATTGGGAGCACCTCTCAGTAACTCCCTGAAGATGTGTTGTATAAAATATTTGAAAATAATGAAAGAATAAACTAAATTCCTCTGTTTAAAATGCAGCAGACGGTCAGATTGATATCTGATGCATGCATTTGTGTAGTACATGAGAGATGACTTCAGGTGAGTCTCCTGCTTAAAATGCTCCACTGCTGCAATGCAGAGGTATGAGTAAACGAACGAACGAAGCAAGCACATGCCTTGTCTCTATCAGACGAATGGACGAAGTACTGTGTCTCTATTAGACCACGATCATCCATCCATCAACGTGTCTTATCAGGACAGGAAAGAAACAGACACCAATTCCACTAAAAGACAATTTGTCCTGTGATGATTAGTGCCTGTTAGTTCTCTTACAGATGTCGCTACAAATCAGGAACTCACGGCATCAGCAGCAACAGCAGCACAGGCAACAGATTGAGGAACAAAACCCCGAAGCAAAACAACTTGCCGGAACAGATTATTTAAAATTAAAACTAAATTATTCGCAGGCAAGTTGGCAATTAAGAATTGCCTGCCTTCAAAGTCAGCCCATGGGGAATGAAATCCTTCTTCTAAAGGCAGGGCCTCTACGATGAAAGTCAGACTTCAAACAGCCATAAAATTATTATAATGTTGCATCTTTTACCTAATAGGGAACAAAGTGTCAAACGAGGCTGCCATTTGCATCGATCAAGTTACGGCAATCACGTCATATGATAGAAAAGACAGTTCTAAGAGATCGTTGTGAATGAACCCTATCAAAGTAGATGATGCACTTCAAACCTTCTAACATGTACTCAAAGTCCACCCTAATAATTCAACTCATTTAATGAGCAATTGCAAGACTTCCCAGTCACTTGAAGTATGCACTATGCATTAAAATAGTGTAGAACAGGTAAAAGAAATGCAATGCCACTCCTAGCACAGGGTGACTCCCTGCATAAAATACAAGTATGAGAACAGGAAGAGGATGGCTGAGGCTTAGATGACATTATTTTTATATTATTATAGAATCACACGGAGCAGGACATTTCAGCACTGCCGTTTCGGCGCGACAGGTTGGCGCCGCTGTTTCGGTGCAGGGACGTTTCGGCGCCAGCCGTTTCGGTGCCGGACGTTTCGGCGCCAAATGCAGTATTACCACACCGTGTGTTAACATTATAGCCTCGTTTATTTAATATATTTTTTAATATAGACCTAAGCTAATGTTAAAAGAGGAATATTACCATACTGTGTGCTAGCATACCGGTATAGCGTCGTTTATTTAATTTTCTCTTATATAGGCCTGAGCTAATGTTAAAAAGAGAATTTTAGCGCATGGGTTGAACACTTTGTTAAACGCTCATTATGCACTCATTGTAACGAGTGTCGTGTAATCATAAGCCATTAATAATTGTGACATTATTCATAACTAACAACACTCATAATTGACATGAGCAGACCCTTTCAGTTAATAGTCATTGTAATAAGTTCATTGTAGGCCTACGTGATTAACTAGAATAGCCTATATTACCGGGTATTAATGTTATAGCGTCGCAAATAATTAGACTGAATTAAATAAACGACATTAGCCTATATTATAGGCCCTATTAACACCCGGTAATACACTTTCTTATAACACTAGGCCTGCTCATTAAACATTAATTTTCTTCTAAACTGGTTTCTTATATGGTTCTTGTATGGATGTATGGGTGTATGGATGGAATGACAGGACACGCAGCACTACTGCATTTAGCGCCGAAACGTCCGGCGCCGAAACGGCGGCGCCGAAACGTCGCGTACCGAGAATCACAAGCTGATTCCATACAGATGAATTCCCATGTTACATACGGCATGCTCAAATAAAACTTTAAAAGAAACAGTCATATGACAGAACTGCATTAAGCGATATCAATGAATATATTAAAGAGTCTGATTGGTCTCAATTTATCTCAAGGTCAAGAAGACAGGACTATGCTCTGTTGGAAAACAGATCAAGCATTATTCCGAGGGATCCCGGCTTCCCACACCTGATTGACCATTATTAGCAGTCCCTCCCTGTATCTCATTAAGACACAACAGCCAATATAATTATTCTCTGGCAGATACGTTGAGTCGTTGATGCTTGGTAAAACCGGTCAGCTCCACACCAAACAATATCCTTAACACACCACATGCTCAGAATGTGTACATAATCTGAATTTCAATCAGCCGAAACTTCACACATTATTTCAACTGTGCATTGTTCTGAGACGTGCTCATGCTCATCGTTGCCTATCGAAACCATACTTGGCTCACTGAGTTGGTTTTAAGTGGAGCGCATGTGTATAAGCTGGTTTTCATGACTTAACACCTATAGATACTGAAGATACTGGTTGCCACCCTCCATGCAACACACTGATGAACTACAAATCTAGTGAAAGCCTTTCAAAGTGTCTAATTCTATATAGTAATATTTGATAAAGTTCTGGCACATTGGAAAATGAACTCATAATTTTTTATTATGAATGTGTGTAGCAATTTTAGCATTGCAGCTGTTCAACTGGTTCATTGAAACTACAAAGCAAAATGATAAGCATCAACTTAGGTGATGATGATGATGAGTTCTCTGCCCAGAGGTAGGTTCTATGGCTTACGCCTCCTGGAGAATGAGATGAGTCAGGTGGATTCCCATTGCTTTCCTCACAGACAATCGTGGGTAAGCAACTTGTCCAGGACGCTACGTAGCGGCTCAAGTGGGGTTCGAACCTGCAACCCTTAGGTCGCAGGTACCGAATATCCACTGCGCCCCTTCATCCCATTCCTGCTAGCCCGAGATTTAAATCTCTGAATGTCCGCCAGCACCGGGGCTTGAACCCCGGTGTCTGTAACCACAGACTTCCGAGGCCTGCGCGCTTACCGATGTAGCTAACTCTGATCCAAGTGATGCCAGGTACATATTCGAGTATAGGACATAATCCCCCTGGACATAATCCCCCAGACAGAATCTCCAGACAGAATCCCCATGGACAGAATCCCCCTGGCTTTTGGTACGACAGTTTCTCTGGCTCGATGAGCAGGAGCACTGTCCTGCTGGAATATGAAAAATTCACTGCCCGACAATTCTTTAGAAGCAGGCAGCATGCAAGTGCTCGCCAAACAAAACGTCACGATAATGATTTTTTTGTCTTATAATTTGTATCAAACCCAAATCACCTTATCCCCTTACACGTATGACGGAAATATGACGTCATATTTCTTAATAATGTAAATCATTTAGAAAATAAGAAATTATTTCCTATCTTTTACATGTTGGAATCTTCAAATTTTCTTTGCCCAATTTCAATGTGCATAACGTCGGACTCTGTCGATGCAATTTGATAAGATTTTAAAAAATCATTGATAATTTATCCCTCTTTAATGCTCTAAAATTATATACAGTTTTATTTAGAATTAACAAATATATCGCAGAAACAAAAAAGGGTGTCACTTCAATTGGGACACTGTGTATATGTATG
>JAQFXW010000936.1:0-16412 GCA_034693945.1 Dendrobaena attemsi
GCTTCCTGTGGTAGCTATGATTCTTATCGTTCATCCCACTTCGAGTTTCATTTAGATTTTCATCGCATATCTACGTAATGCACGATACGGCATAGTAGGCGAAATGTCAATAGACGAATTGTCTGTAGACGAAGTGTCGTAGACGAGTTGTCGCGGTACCCATTCAAGTTGAGCCATCGAATGTATTGTTGTATTGATGTCGTCAGATACATCAATTATAGATATATATATTTATATATTTATATATATATAGCCAAGAAAAGTTTTGTGGGAGTGTTGTTAGTTGTTCATGAGCTAGCTTCCTTTCGATAGACATTATAGCACTTGTGGACTGTTAGCAGATTTCTAGCTGCAATGAACACCTTGTACAAAAATCCATTTAATTGTTATGTTATTATACAGTCTACTCGGAAGAACATTGTTTAGAAGGACCCTCAAGTTGGCCAGCAGGACCCATCCGGCTCACAGGTGAAAGGAAGCAATTGAGGGAGCAAGTGAATTCTTTGCTGCTGTTTATAGGCCTAAATGCAAAGCAAGACCTTAATCCGGATAGTTAGCGTTTTACTTAGACAAAATTAATGTAAAGAGAAACATGAATGGTCAAGTCTACTTTTTTTGCCGTTGTCAAGTCCTAACGCACGTTTAAGATGATGTCCTTTAGGAATCTTATTCGTAATCGATAAATTTCTTGAACGCCACTGGAAAGCAAACCGCAGGGCACTGCAGCTAATTAATAGGCGTAAAAGAAAGTGATGATACTGCAGGACAAGATCAGATAAAGCTATATGAATTCTAAAAATTGGCCTCGGAATGCTCTATAGCTTGAGCCTACATTATACGCTCCACCAAATTCTTCCCCATTTTGAAACTCGATCGTCTGTCGAGATGTATATTAAAAAACGATAACAACAAGGTGCAGGTCTAATTGAAGTTATAATGCACAGAAACTTCATAGTAATTATTATGGTTACAGTTATTTTATTTACTTATTTATTAACACATTTCTATACCGCTCCTTAAAGTCCACTTACTACTCAGAGGCGGTCCCGATTATAGTGCGGAGGTGTATCGGAATCAACACACTGAAGCACCTCAAGTAATTGTGAGTGAAGGGCTTGCTCAAGATCCCTACGCTGCGGGTGAGTATCGAACCTGCAACCTTTCAGTTGCAAGGCGGCGACGTTCATCATTACACTACCACGCCCCGCATTGTACTCGAGTTTCTCGTAATCGTAATAGCTAAACAGTCGATTCAAATAGTAGGCCTACTTACAGGTTACCAAGTCGTCAGTTAGTCACGCAGTCGGGTAGAGAGCCAGAGAGACAGGCAGGGCAGTGGGAGGCAGGAGCTGTGATAACTCCATAAATCAATCAATTTTCATTTGTTGGAATATTCATGGTGGTGCAGACGTAACTTGGTACACAATTATAGGCTACAGTCTATAGGATGATCCAACTAATCGATCAAAAATCAATCCATTTATCAATAATAAATCATCAATCAGCCAACCAATCAATCACAGCCCCTCCCCTCCGTCAATGAATTAGAAATGAATGCTCTGCTTATAGACAATTGCGATAATATGAAGCCGGCTGACAAGGAGAGACTCGTTCGGTCTCGACCGGCCCTCGTACGATCGCTGGACGTACCGAGCGTACTGCCACTTCTGAAGAAGCCTGGCATGTTCACGACGGAGGAGGAGACGAAGATCCTGGCCGACCCACGACGAAGAGAAAGGGTCATCATGTTCCTCAACATGTTGGAGAGGAAGAGCGCCGAGACGTACGACGCCTTCTGCGAGATACTAGAGGATCACTTTCCGCATCTCTTCCTCCTTCTCACCGAATGGGACAAGGACGACGCCTCAGCAGATGCAACAGGTAGACATACTACATATACGACATATGTCAACTCATTTCATCTAACCTGGTCTGGTCAATCAATCAATCGCAATTTGTATAGCACCCGTTCAAGATCCTTCTCAGAGGCCAAGCGGTAAAATGTTGTCTTCAATAACTGGTGGAAGTGAGCAAATGCACCGCCATGGAGCTGGAGACGCTTAGACAAAGGTAGCCCATTCCAGATTGCAAGACCAGCCGACAATGATGTCTGGTCGCTTTGGGTCTGGTATGATTAGGTCGGGTCGAGTATAGTCTGGTCATTTGGTCCTGGTCTTGCCAAATTGGCCCAGTTGTCTTATCTGGACAATTTGATCGGGTCTGTTTTGGTTGATCTGGTCTTTCTGAGCATGTAGATCCGATTTGATTAGGACAGATCTGATAATGGTGTTATGTGGTCAGTGGTCAGGTCCTGCAGAGTTTGGTCTGTTAGGGTCTGGTCTCATCTGGTTTAGTCGAGTTTGGTCGGGTCGAGTGTGACATGACCGCTTCAGGATTTGTCTTGTCAGGTTTCGTCTTACCTTGTCTGACTGAGTCGGTGTCTGATCTGTTGTTCCGAGTCGGTCTAGTTAGTCGGGTCTGGTGCGATGTGACCTAACGGGGCCGGACCACTCAGATCTAGATCTGGTCTAGGCCTACATATGTTGTTGTAGTTTGTATAATATGCGCGTCTGTTCTGTTGCTGTCGATGTTATAATAGCACAGTTTGTAGTTTCTACTCTTTACGAAACTATTTTTATATGTTTTATATGGAATCTTTACTGGACTTCGTGCTTGTCGTGTTATCTGTTGTGCTCCTCAGTGGAATTGCATTACCACTATAATAAGGGTTTCATGTGCAATCTGCACTTAGGCTATTATTGTTTCGCTGAAGTTATTCCACTTTCCCATTGCTCTCTGTCTGACTGTTCAGCTTTCATTCTCTTCTTATAGGCTCGTTATCGGTTGCACTCTGCTGTTGTTCTGCTGCTTGTTATCAGTGGCACTCTGCTGTTGTTCTGCTGCTTGTTATCAGTTGCACTCTGCTGTTGTTCTGCTGCTTGTTATCAGTTGCACTCTGCTGTTGTTCTGCTGCTTGTTATCAGTTGCTCTACTAGCTGTTGTCATCAATTATTCTGTTGCTGTTATTCGTTGCTCTGCTGTTGACATCCTGCAGGAGTGAGACATGGACTGGAGGATGAGTGGGAGACGATTCATCGCTGGCGTCAGTACCTCATCAGTGAGATCGATGCAGAGAAGGTCGTCTCCTATCTGCGGGAGAAGCAGGTCCTGACAGAGGACCAGGAGAGGACCATTCGGGCCGAGACCGTCAGAGAACAGCGGACCGAGATCTTCCTCGACATGCTCGAAATGACTCCGCCGGAGACGTTCGCCATTTTCCTGGAGGCGGTGGGAGAGGTCTATCCTCATGTCTACCTTGAACTTAGTGGAGACGATGGACTCGATGGTAAGGCGATACGTTATTTACATGTAGTTGGCTATTTCTGCATAATTGTAATATCCTGAACGGATGGTTAGATTGGGCTTACTACTAGAGTCTTCTTTAACTTCACTAATATCGCCACCTAGCGAATGAAAGGCTGAGTTGCCCTTTGGAATGGTAGCGGGAAACGAATCTGTATTCATGCTGATCTTCTGGTTTTGTGTTTTGCGTGTTGGTATCACTTGAACTCAGCCAAATCATACTGATAAGTGAGTGATATAATAGATCTACGTACATTTTCAAACATCGTGTAGGCCTACTCGCTTCTTCTTAATTATAATGACCGACTTTGCGTCGTGACAAAGATTATGACGGTGATCATCTCTGTTACGGTGCACGGTTGTTAAGCAGGACCATTATTCCGGAGGAAACTCTGCGTGTTTACAAACACACGTATATTTCACTTAGTGGTATAATTTGTTGTTGACAAGAGCTGGGAAATAGACGATGGGTCCCGCGATAACCTAGGTCGTCTCATTGCGAGTTTTCTTTGCTGCTTAGACTGACCACGAGTATAAATAAGACGCCATCATGTCCTTCTTGCCATGACACTATAGACTAATTGTGTCCTCGAAGCATTGCAATAATGTCCGTGCACGTGAAAACAATATACGCCTACAGCCCTGCATGTACAATGTATTAGTTTTCATGAAAATGCTACCTGTAATCGTGTTTAGCTATTTTCGATAATTGTCTTTATCAGGCCTTTATTTCGTGTGCTTCTATATATAACTTCTTGTTGCTTTAGGCTATTTCCAGTTTGTGTTTTTGTATGTTACTTCCCAGTTAATCGTTTCATTTTGCCGCATAAAACTCTCAGCTTATTATCCTACCATCCACTGTATTCACTGAACTTTGTCTTTGTGGCCTGACCTCCGCTGCTTCCTTCTAATTATTATACAATCCACATTCCCGAACCAGTTAGTCTTCACTTTCTAAGAGGTTTCTCTGTTTTCATTTTATTCACACATTTGTATAAAGACAGTTATGTACCGCACAATTGTAAAGTTTTCATGATGCATTTTAACAATCCGATTTGCTTTTACTTGCAGATCTATGATAGGCAGATCGATCGAGAAGACTTAGACGATTAGACAAGATTTCTTGGATGCAAACGGCTACGTTCATTTCTGCAACTCTTTACGTGACAACTATAATAGTATAATGATTATTGTTGGACAATCACAACTTCATCTGAAGGAGTGGATTATTTTAATAATTATTGTTGTCCTTTTCCGTGCAAAACATCTGTTCAGCTGGATCAATTCAAACATTTCAATGACCGGTTCAAACCGTGCAATGCATCTACAAGCAACTTCCGATAAATGTCTCCGCTAAGGAAAATACTCTGTATACGTTTCTGCGTTGGTTTCAACTTTCTGTTTATCTTTATTTTCAATATGTAGTAATGTCGTGTTGACAGCAATACTTTTGATCATTGCATTACCTGCTTTGATTCAATTTATATCATAGGTAAATTGCTCTATCTTAAGTTATATAACCTTACGATAATTATATTTCTAATCGATGCTTATCTAACATTACAATATTGCTGACATTATCATAGCTAACACTATAGAGTTAGGCATACTTTCCTGTCTTGCCGTACGCTAGATACATAACTAATAGGCCTAATATCGCTTCTATTCTCTTATCTTACCATTACCTTATCGAGAGTTATCTGGCCACAATCCCGCCGCATTCCATTTTGACAGAAATTGCTTTGTAACTTTTACCATACATGTAGACCATGCACGCTGGAATATTGAATTCACTTCTTATTTCAATTAAGCAAAAAGATGTGATCAAACGTTTCCAGGTTTAGAAGTCGATACAAAACACCGTATATGTCGAGTCATCACAAAATAATCACAAAGTGAAGCACAAATAGTTGTACAAAAATGTGGACTATAAAAACTCTAATATCCGATGTCAAACAATAGAAAGCTCAGCAGTCAACAGGAAAAACGCAAACGGGGTAAATAACGCAATCTATGAAACTGAAATTGAACAGAATACGTCTTCAGGAAAGACCGCTAAGAATTTAGTTGTAATACAGCAGCATGCACTATAAATCTGTACTAAATGTTTGTTTAAGTGACCCTATATAAATCCATAATTGCAACTTAAAAGAACTATTAGGCAACAGGTCAACATGTCAGGGACTGAAGCTGCTAACTGTTGAACTTTACGACATAGATATACATCCACTCTCATGAACATAATAGTAAACATGTCGTCTTTAAACTTTGCGGAAAATTCCATTGTAACTCCCTCGTCACTTTAAAACTTGGACCCACTCTGCTTCACCATAGCACAGTAGTATACAATTTCCTAAATCGCTATGTATGAAATGGGACATCAAGCTAAAGATTGCACTCTCTAAGATATTAACAAGACCTGCAGAAGTGACAACGACGAAATAAAAGCAAAAATATAGAACTTAATCGTCTAAAATTCATGAATTTAAGACTTTCCTTAGACTGTATAGCCACCTTTGCGAGGCGTGCTAAAGAGCGAAATATGAAGGATTTGACAGAATAGCACTACTTTAAAGAATCAAGCGGTTACTGCAGACCTTCTTTACCTGTCCAAATCCAACTAGGCCTATCTAGCTTAAATTGGTCCTTTTTCTCGTGTTTAACTTTGCCATCTCTTACCCTGTCTCTCTCATCGTAACTGATCACAGTGAACGTTCAAATGTTCAAACACTAAACAACGAATGTCAAAGATAAAATTCTCGAAGCGCAATGTATCCATATTGTACATATATGTAATTTGATAGATTTCACTATAATCTGTTAGCACGGTAATATCTCTTCTTAGTTTAAGCTAATGCACCTCCATATTGCCGATGTCATGTCGCTCCAGACCTCAGTCAATGGACATTAATCAAGGTGCAAGCCAACATTTAGGTTGAGTCAAGGCCAAAAAGGGAGTAGAAAACGAGGCGATAACAGGATATGAGTCCAGTTAAAGATGAGTTCTTAAATCATACACTAATACCACAATATAGGCTTAGAAGAAGGAGCTCTTGCTCAAAGTGAGTTTCATGATCTAGGGACACCAACCGAAAAGAAAGCCAACTTCGCCCACAACTGCTGTATAGTCTATGAAACAAAACAATCAGATGACCTGTTATCGTACACAGAGAAATTTGGTGTTGGCAAAATCGAAGGATGATTGATATTTGTATACAGATAGACTGCAGGTATATTTTGAGGCCATGGGTAGCCAATGTGGTAAATTGATCATCTGATTACTTTACTTCTAATTACACTGAATAGTAATTCAGCAAATGCTCTCCGCATATTCGTCGTTGTTGTCATTGTCGACGTCAAAATGAAGGACCGACGTCTGAGTTTCCACTTCCACTTCCATTGCTATCTTTCCTTCATCCATCCTTGTTTCCTCCATCTCTTCCGTCTCTTCCGTCTCCGTCTGTCCTTGACATTCAACGACTGTTTCCGTTTCAACGAACATGACATTCGAATCGCAACTACGGCGGAGGCTCGCGGTCACTTCACTGGCTTCCACGACGTCGTTCGCTCTTTGCATTATCTCGGTTTCTGATTCGGCGGAAGTGATGCTTCCGGTGTAAGTCTTCTGAGTTGAGGTAGCTCTGCGGTGACTATCATCGACGTCCTTCTGATGCTTCGGATGTCGTTCATCCAACCGGAAACCGTGGTTCTGCTGTCCAAAGTCTTTCGCTGTCCGTCGAGAAAATGGCTGCCAACATTCAACAAACGACCGTTTAAGCTAGCAATGAATGACAAGAGAAAACTTACCAGTCAAAATTTAGTGTGGAAATAGATATAAAACAAAATTTATCATCCAGCCAAAGGTAAAAGATAGATAAATGTAAAGTACAGCAACAGTTAAGCAAGCACAAAGGCAACGATTATAGATAAACATGCAATACGGTAATGGGCAGGATGATGAAGGCGGGGTACAATTAAGACGCCGAATTTGCCGAAAGAAACAACGGGGTAATTGGATATACTAATCCATCTGCATATTGTCAGACAGAGAACCGAAAGAGAAAAACAGAAGTGAAAAATTCCCTCGAGATTGTTTCAAACAATAACTCCATTTTATAACTGTATTTTTTTGATCATCTCACACCCTAAGATAAATTATCTCACTTCGCTTTACCTTAAAATGCAATAAGATACCTTAGATTAAAATTGGCTGCATACCGTGTCGATCTTGAGGGGACCTGGACTGTAGGTGTAAGATTCGACATCGTCTGCCAGAGATTGGTAATCGACGAGGAAGATACGATTCAGTTTTCCTGGCAATTGCCAGTTTAGGATAAGAGAGATGAGACCAATGACGCTGGCCATGATCCCTACAGAACGAATGATAAGCATGCGTCGTGTAATGTCCCACTGCAAAGCTATTAGCCTATTACAAGAACTGTTCTGACTGAATGAGTGCAACGAATGAGTGACATGAATGAATTAAATGAACGAAAGAATGAAGTAATAAATTCGTTTGTATATGTTCAGCAAACTTGTTCAGTTTTGTTAAACTTGCTTACTTTGGTCAGTACTCAGTAGCAGTCTTTTGATATTTAAAACGCGTGTTACATAATGTCTTGATACAAACATAATATACATATGCATGCAGGTATATACGAGTTTATGGTGTTTGATAAGTAGGTCTACGAATTGATGATCGAAAAGCAGTGATGCATAGATAGATAGAGAGACAACGACAGAGAGAGAGAGAGAGAGAGAGAGAGAGAGAGAGAGAGAGAGAGTGTGTGTAAGAGAGGAAGAGGGGAAGGAGATAGAGACGTCAAGATATAAACTGTTAGTTGTACAATGAGACAGATTAAATAAGTGTAAAAAATTTATAGGACACTATAAAAAAGAGGAACAAGAAATAAAAACAGCAGGCAGGTAATTATGGTGCAAATTGCTTGAATGGCTTCAATATTGCAATATCATTATTTTTAGAGGAATCGATTAATGGTCGATTCAGGTGAAATCACAGGAAACAATCGTTAATTGTTGTTTGACGATAAAACTCCTACGAAGACTACGATGCAAGGAAGCCGAAGTCATCTGCCTGTAAGGTGTAGACAAATAAGGAGGAGCAGATTACTTTTATATGTCTACAGAGACAGCATTAGGAGGGACAATATCTTGAGGCTGTGTGCTAGAAGAATGTGTTAGATAGCAGCAATTGAATGATGGGTTAGAGTGATACCAGCAAGTGGTGGCAAGTGATGGCTTAGAACCGTTAGAGGTATAATAGCAAGTGATGGGATAGAGTGATACTGCAGCAACTGATGAATTAAAGTGATAGCAGCAATTAAGTGATGGGTTAGAGTGATACCAGCAAGTGATGGCAAGTGGTGGGTTAGATGGAAGAGATGGTCCATGGCAGATGAACGTACCCGCTCCAAGGCAGAGCCAGAAGCACCAGCCGTAGTGGAAGCGGAGGAATCCGTCTGAAAAGGGAATAGCCAGAGGAATGGAAGGTTGCATGAAGTGATAGACGAGAAGTGCAACTATCATCAGGCATCCGGTGAGCGTCAGCATCAGCATCCCGCGACTGAGGATGAAGCAGAGAAGGATGTTGGAGATGATCCACGTCACCAGAGACGTCCTAAAAAACAATACAACCGACATCGTTTGAATAAGTGGACTGCTGAGGACTATACCGTTGACCTCCCGATGGTAAACGATCGTACGAACCATTGACTGTGCATCAAGAATTGTATCAAGATCTGCTGAAATTGCGCCTTCATTCTCCTCTTCTGTTTCTTAACCTTACTACGTTATGACTATTCCGCACCACATCCTGTTTTAATGTTATATGTTCAGGGTTGTCCGGGTCTTAGCGGGATCTGCAGGATCTGGGAAACATGCAACCCTCCTATCCGCTGACTATTTTCAAGTTTGAATTCATGCAAACTGTTTTAATATGTGTTTAAATAGACTTACCAGAGTATAATGTAGGTGAAGTGCCCGGCATTTCGCAGTGCCCTGTGCCATCTCAGACCTCCGCTGTCCACGTAGAAGTACTCGAGGCTGTGTAGAATGGGACGCGGAAGACCTCGCTCAAGACCATCCCTGTAGCTGTCCTTTATATCACGAACTGCAATCATGAACGAGATATCATACAAGATGCACTGCAGACGTCATCTCGCCTTCTATGTCATCCTCTCTCTCATAATTAAGGAATAAGGAACCTGAAGCACGATCTGATTTTACTGATTATTTAGGTCTCATGGAAAGTTAAAATAATCGGAGAGATGTGTTTATATCCAATGAACACAGACATGCATCAGTATATGCTAAATACACGAGATCGCTTCCCGCTATCCTTCCAAAGGTTGCATCCAACCTTTCTCTCGCTGGGTGGCAATAGAATGAGGCACTTCGGCCTGCATGTTATCACATGAAGACTCAGCATCAGAGATGGAATTGGCGGCATCTACGAGTACAGTCCACTTGAAAAGGTTCTGTATAAATCGTTTATTGCATCGCCATAGAGGCGATGCAATAAACGAATTTGAATTGAATGAATGAAATCTCTGAGTGAATAAAATGAATGAATGACTTATCTGATTATAGGCCTCACGCTTCACCCAACATAGATAAAAATTAAGCTTATGATTATCCACAACCTTCTATTCTAACCGATGCTATCTTATGCAGCACAATCATATTTTTTGCTCTTAAGTGTTATCATTGACGCTAAGCTATGCTTGTCTTCTCTGTCAAGTTTCAACGCTATCCTGTCCTTGGTACTGTTCTACTCTCTCAGACTATAGTCCTGATCGTCCGTTTTGTTTCGCATCTGATTCACAACGCATCGGTTAATTATGGCCTTACACCATAGGTCCCACTAGAGGCGATGCATAAATGTTTAGATACGATACCGTGTATTATACAACGTGAGGATCACATACGTCGATTAAATGAAAATTCTTCGTTGTAGTCGATGAATCCCTTTTCGGCTGAAACGAGAAAAGAACTGATTAGACTTTGAAGAACTCCCGTGAAGTGGTATTAAGACTAGGACGACAGTAATAGTTCAACAGCGGATTGAATAAATCAGGTGCAGGGGCGGATTGGTCCGGCGGGCAACCGGGCATTTTCCCGGTGGCCTGGCTTCTGGCCTGGCCTGATCTGGTCTGGCCTGGCCTGATCTGGCCTGGCCAGTCCGCAAAAATGAAACTATGAAATAAAAGTAAAGATGAATATAGCATCTAACTCAGTCGCTGTCGTGACACGTACATGTAGACTCTACATAGTGTAATGACACTAGCATAGGCCGACCTATATAGGGATTCAAATTATAAATCGTTAGTTATGATATGATTCATTGAAGCCGAAAATTCTCTGTACCCTACAAGATCAAAGTGTTGTTTTATATTTACAGATTATAGAGCTAATGAGATTTATCGCTCTGACTCTTACTGTTCGGCATCTTAGACCTAATTATTGGCATTAACCGCTTCGACGCTGAATCGGCGTAGTTACAGCTTGTTGATATAGCTATGCCCTACTCGCGATGGGTTTCATACCATGAAGTATATGTGATTTTAAATTATGAACCTCTATACGTGAATAGTAATCAGTAATTATTCTCCATCCATGGTTATAGGCCTACAGAGGCGTCTATCCCCTAAATCATTGGAGCAAGTTCCCCCTCTTTTCCCTTCCAGTAGCCCCTGTAAACCATGCAGTGCATATCTGAAAAGACTTTGACTACTGGGGCAATGTCTTCTACAGATAGAGAGCTTGAGGGAACGTCGTAAGCTTTCCCTGCGGGGTCTGGGGCGAAGTCCCAGCCGAGAACGCATTTTAGTGCCATTTCTCACCTTCCACTTTTCCCCGAAAAAATCTTCTTCCATCCGCTCCGACCAGTTGCTCCACATATTTCTTAAAATTACACATTATAAAATGTTCCCCCCTGTTTTTTTACTGGGAGCACGTGTGCCCGCTTGGTAAAGGGATAGAAGCCCCCTGCATGGACCCAACTCCAATATGGCCTATAGTGGTCTGTGCTATACATGAATTGCCCGGCCTGAAATGTTCTTCCAATCCCTCTGACCTATATTATTCATAAATCCATTTATTATTCAAAGATCATTAGTTATGGTCTATTGTAAGTTCAAATACATTAATTGTAGCCTACTATATACACTTTTCAAATAATTTCAAATATAACTCGAAACCGATAATTTTCAAATGAGTAAATAATTGTGCAAAATTCCATTGTGTTTGTCTCATGCAAGAATTTGTGTCACTTGAAGTACGACGAGCTGTCACGAGCATATCATTATTATGCTGTACCGTGTAGAGTGATGTTTACGCTCTTTAGACCGACGTGGATTCCAATATCCGTTTCTATGTCTTCAAGAACTCCAGGCTTGAACTCACTGTGACTATGGATTTTCGACACTTGCCAGTAGCGACCAAGAGCGCAAACTGCGACCAACACAACGGAACAGAATTCGGCACAAGATCCAATACGACACAGCACAAGATCCAATACGACATGATACACTAAGAGTTCAATTGCAGTTGAAGCATAGCTTTCTTTAGAAGAAGAATACGACATGATACACTAAGAGTTCAATTGCAGTTGAAGCAAAGCTTCCTTTAGAAGAAGAGTAGGCATGGGATAACAATTCAGGTAAATTAGATTACAAATATTATCTATGCCCACTGCCTGGTATCACATTCAACATTGAACAGTGCATCATCTGCAGAAGGCAAGAAACTACCAGTGAGCTTCAGCACTGCTGCAAAGTCAACGAACCGATACGGCTTGAGTATTCGCTCAAGGCTTCATTTCTATCTATAGATGCATTCTTACTGCTGCTAATTGTTTTATAATGGCAACAGATGGACACAATATTGCATCCGCAGACAAGGACCTTAATGGTTAAGTAAGGAGGGACTGAATAAGAGACAGACTTACAGAGGGAGGGAGGGAGGTAGGGACGTAGGTCTCACAGACCGAGTAGACTTGTAAAACTCTGATGAAGACATATACAGAATCTAGTATCCGAGAATAGAAGTTAACAAGTATAACTCGGATCAAATACAACAGATAAGAAGACAATTACGTCGTTATCATCTGCTGAGTCAATCGATATCATTCAATCAGCGTTCTAATCTTATAACCTAATGACTTCTATAGCGCCGTGATATCATAATGCACACAAGGTATTAGCCTAATAGTCGACTCCTACCTACCGACGATGACGACACCCGTGTGGACACTGATCAGCAACCGAAGAAACGTCGTCCAGCGCTGAAACACGTATAGTATAGGGCCTATAGGACTACATGTCAGCGTAATGTAAGGTAATGAAATAGGGATAATACAGTGCGATCTGGTGGAATTTGGATTCAGCCTTAGGTATACGACGCTATAAATTAAATGCATAAAGTATCGTAATCTGTATAATTATGCAACACTCACACACAGGCACACGCACAGATACATGCACACGTAGGCCGACATGCATTGCATACTTGTCTTCATACGAACATAATACGCACATACGGACAGACCAATATACATATACCTATACAATACATACAATGTCATACATACATGACACATAGGACTACATACAATGTTATGCATCGACATATGTCATATACACGTTTACATAATAAAATACTGTACAATGCATACATGCTTGCACACATATAATAAATAACTACATTACATACACAATTACACACAATACATGCATACAGACCTACATACATACTCACAAACACATACAAACATGCAACCAAAAACATTGATAAATTTACGTATACATGCATGCAATTCATATTAAATGATCAATAGGCAGATTCACAGACACGCAGACATATAGATAATACATGTAACTACCTCTTTTCCTCTGCTGCCAATGACAACCATTGCCATGGCGGCTGCTATGACGACGCCAATGTAAGTAAGAACAGCCAACGTCAGATCAAACGAAGAACCGAAGTTCGACCGATCACCATAGTATGTGTTCCATCCCAGATCACGGAAACTCCCGAAGATGCCCATTCCCCGATCTCTTTTGAGATTTCGTCTCAATCACAGTAATCGTTAACCGCTAGATTCCTCCCGTTCCTGGTAATCTGTTATAATCCGGAAAGTGATAATTCGTAATTATATAGAATCGGATAGAATCGAAATTCGAAACCTTCAGCGTATTTCTTGATGCACAGACGTTCAAGATTGTTTTGATCTTCAAGACTTTTCGAGCGTTGAAGAAATCTGGAGATGATTGTTGCGATTATGTGACTTCTAGGTGATTCTATCGAATGCTGAAGGTCATGCAGTCGTGAGACCTATTTATTGTCTGTCTCTGCAGGTATTATCTGTATAAAGTCTGTACAAGAGAATTATGCATGAAGCAGAAGACTGCAGTACTTATATTATATTATGTGTGCCAATTGAATACGCGTATAGACCTACCCTTTAATCCATCGTTCATATCCCAATTACCTACACTGTATAGTATCAATACAGTCGCTAAGGCAATACATTATCCTACATCAGAGTTTACTGGGACTAACGTAAGTTAGTAGACAGCGTCGGCACTTTGCACCATTAGGCCTCTATAGATATCGAAGACGATAAACATTGTGATAGCGTTATTTCTCCAGGTTATTCTTCAACATAAATGTGAACGAAAGAATACTTTCCAACTGTGCAGACTCTGCTAGCCTCTGTAGTTTCTTCAACTTTTTGTCGAAACACACAGTCGCACATACTCAGATGATTCTTGTTTGGAAGCTTGTACTTATGACGTACAATTGTCCGCACGCATTGATTCTAAGTAAACTATAGGGCCCATACGTATACGCTGTAATAGCTACCGATTCATATCTAGAACGACGTAGACGCATTGACAAGAGTAATTATCTAGCATTATACTCCGTTTGTGTGTTTGTGCAGTCGTTGAAAACACAGTCAACCGCTGTTCTTGGTTTCGAAAACGAGTAATCCGCCGTCGAAGGCCCTAAGCTTATCCTATTATTACGACCATTATAGGATATACGACGTTCTATAAATGCTGGTTATCAGCTTTAATGTTTACGTTTTCCGGCTGCCTAGCAGAGAATCCAACCGATTGCGAATCTGTTGTCTTCTTTTATCCGACTCTCGGATCACGTAGTCCGACGAATTCTTAGCGTTCTGTGGGTTCAACTTATCCATATCTTGACCCGAAGCAGATTGGCGGCGGAACGTGATGCGCGTGGCAAGCCGCCTGGAATCAGCTTTGCCGGCCAGCTGGCAAACGGTTCAGAGACGGACATGTGCCAACGATAATACGCCTCATGGATAGAGGCCTAACGTCGCTTGGATGTGTTCTATCGTCCTCGTGTGTAAACACACAAACACATGTAGACTATACAATATCCCGCACAAGGCTTCACACGCATAGATCTACTCGAAAGAACACACGCATATAGGCCTACATCGACACACAGCCACACATACTCAGATGACTTCAATTCATACAATGGGGCCAAAATGCCGCAAGGTAGACACTGCACATATGAACACAGCACAGTCTCTGTGGCCACCGTAGATGCAGCTCGACACTTCTTGTGCTATAACTACGAGCGGCGTTGCATTATACGTCTATACAGGTAGTCCAAGTGATGCTGATCTTTGGTTTCGGCTACTCTTACCATCATTTTTCTCTAAAATTCATCAATAGTATACAATTTAATGGAATTTAAGACCATTGTGGCACTATTTTCATTATGAAAAACTCGTCATTTGACGGATGCATCAGACAAGACAGAATTTCTTACAAGTAATAAACGAAGTCAGAAGTAAGACTGCTCTGGGTAAGCAAAATAAGATTGATAGGACTTGAATTTTTATACCTGTTATACCGATTTAACCTCACACATTTAGAATCCAGGCGGGGCCACTGACAATTATAATAGTGTGTCACCTTTATCGATATGACTTGTGTAGGCTGAGTATTCTTTGGTTAGTGCGGAGTGACTTTGGAGGGGTGGAGTGATAGCTGCTGGACTCGGGCGCTTTGTTGCTGTGCCAGCCACAAGAGAACAGCGGATGATAGAGCGAAGGTCTATGATGCCGCAAATTGTGCACCGATTGCTCATCAACATATTAGCAGAACTGGAGGGGGCGCTGCGGAGTCCTAAGGCATCTGCTGCAGACCCAGTGAAAGACATTCCTTAACAAGTGCCGACGGTCGTTACTCGTGCGTATACGCCTGTGTGTATAATTGTATGGGCACTATGTATTATGTAAACATAACTATTAATTATAACGTATACACGTATATTATAGATATACTTCTCATAAGAATAATGTTATCAAGTATATTCTATTCTGATACTTGTTGCATTTAAATATAACGCATCATTATAATACACGCTTAAGCTACGGTACTGTTATTATGCCTGATTATTATGTCATCGAGCCAAAACAGAATTCCTGTTCTCCTAGGAGCGGAGTTGTATCATTCATATCTGGACTGGTTGGCAGAACTATAGTGAGCTTAGAGGTCTGCACGTTATAGCATTGGTCGGTTTTCTATCAATGGCGCCGTGGTTGCTGAGTGGGAAGCCGAACATGCTCATATGATGAAGCTTAATTCCTGTTCACAATAATAACTCGGGCTTTGGATTTAACGGAGAAGATAAATATTGAAGAAATAAAGTTATTATGTGCTCGACGACTATAACCGTCGACCTAACAGCAATTAACTGCTAGTCATTTACGCAACCATGCAGAAGAGTTATGTATTGCTTTTTTGATAATTATATAAGGGCATGAACTGCTGTAGAAATTTATGTATTGGGTGTTGCATGCACAAATGTACAATTGTAGGCCTAGGATACGCTATATCAAGACACTTGATATGACTCATTTTAAACTCACAAAAGCGATGTAGTGGCCCCTCGCAGAGAATATAGTCTCACGATCAGGGACGTCTACACCATAGAAGCCTTGGAGCAAAATGTTCCATTTCAGAAATAGGGGGGAAAGGTTTTTA
>JAQFXW010000937.1:0-16407 GCA_034693945.1 Dendrobaena attemsi
CTATAATTTTTTTAACTTTGTCAAATTCAATAGAAATCCATGGCTATTGCGACCGCCATTGACTTGTTTATGTTCATTTCCGTCATGTTGTGAATTTCTAGCACCATATTTAGTGTGTAAGTAATTATGTGTAAATAGATTCTTCGTTATAATTTCATTTTCTAGAAGAATCTACTTACACATAATTACTTACTTACTAAATATGGCGCTATAAAATTACGACGCAACGGAAATGTACATAAACGGTCGTGGTTTTCTATTAGAGTGGTGCTTCTGCAGCGGAATATTTCGCCAGTGAAGCATCCATAATTGCTTATACGGCGGAAGCTTCCGCCATCGTGATTTGACCATCTTGATTTCGCTTCGATTGAACAAAAGTTACTACAGACGATACTAACCGTGACCCTAACCAACCCTCACAATGGGTATCCTGACCCAAACCGACCCTCTTGATGCCTACCCTGACCCTACCGTGTGATAGAGTAAAATAAATGAAATTTTTGTGCCATGTGCAACAGATAACAATTCCACCATTTTGTCCACTCCTACATTAAAAATGCACATGTACGATTCGTGTTGTCAGTGATGGAGTCTCTCATGTATAACATTTCTTTTCGGGGATTCGGGTTTCGACAGTTTCCGCCTGAAAAGTTATTATATTCTGTTAGTTGCGGTGGCAGAAGATTTATCCTTCTGCGATTCATGTTTTCGGTGATGCGGTCTTTCGTGTATAAAATTTCTTTTCGGTGCTTCGGGTTTTGACGATTCGCTACGGCACAGGGTGTAAGACCAACCCTTAGTACAATTATTGCTAAAAGGAAGTTGTTGCAACTTATGACTGAACTGAGGCTTTTCATCTATAACCTATATGGACAAAGATAATTACAATTTAAATTATTTCTCATTTTAATTATAGACCTACTGTCCCATAAACATATTCTGCACTACTGTCAGAGTGTTTTTGTTTCATTAAACGAATATATGATTATGTTATGTTTTATTTCTTTCCAGAACTACCGGTGAGTTCAAACATGAGACAAATGCTGCCATCGTCATAGTCTGAGAGACTAAGAGAAACAAATATATCATGCTTCATTGTATACAATTGTGGTTTGATTCAGCATGATCTTCTCACAATGTGTTCCAGATGTTATAAATAGTCGTTTCTGATGTAATGCAGTTGGAAACGTCGGTTCCAATACCAATAAATCTTTCATAAGCCTAAATTTAAGCACAACCCAAATTTTAAAAGGCATTTTATTTTATGGCTGCATCATAGCGAAGGTTCTGGCTTTAAAGCAGGAGTAATTTTTCTTGTTAAACATTGATTGTGCAATGTAATGCAGCAAAAACTGTCTACAAAGCTGTATATTATATATGACATTTTTCTGGCAGGATTCTATGATTTTATAATGCTGCCACGGTTTATGATTAATTTGTATGTTAAATTCATTATACTATAGTTGAAATGAATATGTGTATAATGATTAATTATTGATTGCTTTCTAGTTTGCCTAGGTTTGAAATTTAAAATTGATATTTAGGGCTCTACTGGGGCCCGGGTCGGCTGACTGGAACATGCCGGTACCCACACCCGGCAGACATCCGGACCCGGAGGGGAAAAGTCAACAGGTGCCGGGTGGCCAATCAGTTCACTGCCTAACAGTGGGGTGGGGTGTTCGACTATCCTTAACTGCCAAATGGATTTTATTAACTGCATTAGTCTGCCGCCTTTACAAATAGCAGGGTATGGGAGAGGGGATCAATTAAATCCTTTCTCCACCCATATTAGCTGTCAATGAATTTTATTACCTATTGGTGAGGTCGAGTAGGGGATTCGACACGGCATTAATTACAAATTATGGACTGGTAGACAATGCCTGTACCCGGGCCCGGCAAATCTTATATAGCACTGACCGGACCTGGGAGGGCCTGCACCCGGTTGAAAAACGGTCCCCGGTAGAGCCCTGCTGATACTTGTTTATTATCAGTTTATGCATAGCAGATGACAGTGTAGGTAATTCATACTAGTTTTGTATCTTTTCAGAGACAATCGGTAAAAGATTGATGTTAATTGTTGAGCTTATTTGCTGAACGATTATATTGTGCATTTACCTGTTGTTTTACTGTTCTTAACTTTAGGTACAAATTTGTTTGGCAGTATACCCAACACAACAACTGCTGCAACCGGATTAGGTGGATTTACTGGATTCTCGTTTGCAAATGCCCCGGCTGGTACTACACTGCCTGCAACGGCCCCAGCAACGGGGTTTTCGTTGAACAGTGCCCTGGATGCGAGTCACGGAGCGCAGAAAGCGGTTCGTTTTGACACCGGAGCCACTTTAACCCAGGCTTCGACTGTTGCTCCATCTGCTCCGCTGACACTCGGTGGCTTTGCGACCACTTCAACAGCGGCTCCAGGAAGCGGCTTTTCATTTGCCACACCGGCAGCAACAACAGCAGGTACATGTTGTGTCTCTGATTGGTTGAGATGTTTGAAATAGAAGGCGTGACGATGATCTGCTATTTTTAAAGTAACCTGAATAATCTGTAGTCGCGAGTAAAACAGTTATTAATTCAATTTTTCTTGACATAAATGCCTACATTTGCAAACTTTGTTCATTTGAAGGATTAGAGATTGGCCTGTAATGTAACCTTAATGATACATGGTAGACTGATAGTCACTTCATGAATACAAGGAGTTAGCCACTAAACTTGATTTGACTATGAGTGGGGGGGATTAGTGACCAGATTCTATCTAGGAAATTGGAAATGCATTGAACACTTCCTCAAAAGAATGTTTGCTCATGAATAATTAGTTGAGTTGTACTGCAGGATTCTATTTGTACAGAGGTCAATGCTGTTGTAACTCAGCGTGCTAAAGATCCGCTGGGCACTTGTTATCCACTGCGACTGTGTTGTTATTGCGTTGCAGTCTGAAGTTTATTATATAGGTTAAGCTATTTTTCTGTTGTCAAATCCAAAATACTGTGACTGAAGATCTTGCCAATGTGCAGCTGATGTGGGGTTTTGTTTCCAGCACCTTCAACACTGTCTGGTCTGCTGGGGGTCAATAAGCCTACATTGACTTTGGGAACGACAACCACAACACCCGCTGCAACAACGTCGGGTTTTGGTTTTAGTGGTGCGACACTGGGTAGTTCTTTGGGAACGACGACCTCACTTGGTTTTGGAGCAACAACAACAACAGCTCCGCTTGGATTGGGTGGTATGTTATTATTGACTCGTCTGCTGTTCATTATTATATACATTGTTTTATCCATTATTATGCCAATTGTTTACCTCATTTTAGTTTGCATACATCAATTGCTTAAATTGTCTCTTATGATCCATTTAGTTGTGGACTGTTTTTCAAAGTTCTACTGTCTGCGCTGTTGGAGTAAAGTTGTCGTGTCAACCCTACAGGTAGTAAATCCACTTAATTGCCTCTTGTTGTAAGCACAGCTGTGCGATTGCACCGTTTGAAAATCGTGAGAAGAGGTTAGCTGCTTACGAGACCACCGATTGAAATCCAATAGTTTATTTATAATAAGGGCAAGCATTTCGTCGCTTTCGATTTAATCGCTCGCTTTAACGCAACTTTGTTTACTTTTTGAAGACGTTTGTTTTGCCTTTCAGGTTGTCTCACATCAGGAACAACAGCTTCGTCGAGTATATTTGGAGCCACGACTGGTACAACTGTGAGCCAAGGTCTGGGTGGGGTTGATCTGAAGACGGCTAGTGCAACATCTGGGGGTGCTGGGGGTGGATCTAGCAAGACGTGGTAAGCTAAAACACATATTTTGTAACTATTTTGAGGCTGAAACAAAAATGATTTAATAGAAATTTCCATTTTCTGTTACAGATATCAGAATTGTTCCTAAGACAATCTTTAGAAGTTGTTAAAGTTTTTGTCTTTTTTCAGAGATTACTTGAATGGATGATTTCTTAATTCTAGAGAAATTGACTCTACATGTGGTGGTCAAGCATGTTTCTAGGAACTTCTGTAGAGGTTCTTCCTAGCATATAGGTTGTGCTTTCAAACTGTACGTCTTATTTGTGACATGTACTCAGACAGAGCATATATTCATAACGTTATAAAACTTGCTTTGCTCTGATGGTTGTTGCTTAATTTTAGCATTTTAGTTCTTAGTCAAACTAAAATAAGCCATCTTTACTTTATTTTGATCTTGGTCCATACGATCTGATTAATTAGTTTTACACTTGGCTTAATGAAATTTGTGTTCATTCTAGTGATGGCCGGGCACTGAAAGAAAATCCAGTTGATCCAATCATTCTCAACAGCATTGAAGAATTCATGTGAGTTGTCCTGGATGGCTGCTTCACATATCTGCAATCTATCTTATCTAGTGTAATCATTTAAAGCTTCAGTCCAACATTCAACTCTGTTCTTTAGTAAATCGATTGCAGTTCCTCAGTAAGTTTTCATGGGTTCTTGCCAAGTGCTGTGTTAGATAGTATTTTTTTGCTTCACTACTTCAGCAAGAATTTATGCAACGCAAGAGGATTGGCAAATGTTACGATATCAATTCAGTGAACTTTAAAAAAGTGAAATATAGCAGTTAATTAAGTAACTGTCTTTTTCATTAAGAAGTTGTTTTTTTAATATTCCGCAAACCATGTTTGGGGTAAAACCTGAATTTGTTTTGAGGAAAGAAATAAGCTGACTGTATGACCGAAAAAAAAGTTAAATTGTTTGTCAAGCTTTAAAGCTGGTACATCCTATGAATGGGAAAGATCATCAACTGTTGTGTCTTTGTTGAAAGCATTGCCTTTCCATAGCACTTGTCCAACCACCTCTGGGCTTTAAATAGATTTCAATGATTGTACAAATTAGGTTTTCTGGTTAATATTGTCATAAATCATAATAAGTTAGTAAAGTCGCTGGTGTTAATTTTTGTTTTGTGTAGAAAGCATGTAAAGAATCAGAAGGGCATCCGGGAGAACATTAGTCGAATGTCATCGAAACCGCTTTGTAAGGTGAAGGAGAATATGAAGACCCTCCAGCAGCAACTGATGCTCGTTTCTAACGGATTTCAGAAGAATTCAGCGGCCATTGCAAAGCTCAAGAAGGAAACCACTCAGGTTCTTTTGGACTTAATTAAAGAACTGTACTTGGATGTGCAAACTTTTTAGTAACTGTCTAACCTGTCCGCCCCTCTGAGCTCTTTCAGGGTTACCTGTGGATGTGAACCTTATCACTTGTGTATTTCCTAAACTGTTGATGATAGTGTGCGTCCTGTGAATATCTGAGTACTTCCCTAGAAGGGTATCTGAGTAGTTCCCTAGAAGGGTATCTGAGTAGTTTCCTAGAAGGGTATCTGAGTAGTTCCCTAGAAGGGTATCTGAGTAGTTCCCTAGAAGGGTATCTGAGTAGTTCCCTAGAAGAGGGGGTCTATAAATAATTTAATTTAAGTGAATGAAGATAAACTGTATTCGATTATATTGAAGCTTCTGGAGATTGTTGAAAAATCTTCTATATAAATATTTAAATTTAAAAAAAACTCTGTTTGTTGTCGAGAAATTGCGGCTTGTGCATTTCAATGCACTGTTGGCTCATTTGTTGTATTGAGTCGCTCTGTATGTATTGATCTCTTCATTGATCTTTATACATGAATGCTTTATAAATTCCTTCTTGAGACGATGTACATATTTAGCATGTATTTTTGTTCAGTTTGTAAGACACTGAACTCTTTTCAGATCAGTCCCTCATTCTCAAGACTTACTGTTATTCACAGTCAGTTGATTGCTTTCCTTTGGTTAGACCTTAACCCTTAGAACCCGACAGGCCGGGCCTGTTATCCATAGTGTTACAGGAGCCCAGGTTTCAAGAGGTTAAACTAGAAATATTCTCGGAGAATGAGGTTTCTTTCTCTCTCTCCTCTGTCTTACAAAATGATCTTCTGGAAACTGACTCAATTACAGCTTGGTTTTGGTGCACCACCATGAGTTGATGCCATGTGCATGAGACCTCCCAGCTCAACAGAAGTCGTACATTACTATGTCAATGTCTTTATTATATCAAAGGAATTGAAATATGCCGAAATGGCTCACAGAACAAAGGATACTCCTCCCGGTCTTCAATATGAAAACACGGCTCCTACAGAGTAAGAACAACATTCTGCATTCGAACAGTTTACAAATTTTTTGGTGCTGTACCCATTTTCATGTGAATCCGGTTCAATGTTGGGCCTATCAAATTTACAGCTTGTTGATATCATTGAATAACTATGTGTCCTACCAATTACCCAGAAGTTTTTAATTAAGTACATTAGTATTATTTATCTGAAGGTATTATGATATGATAAACCAGCATTGAGCCATTGACAGTGGTGAGGGTTTGCCTATGTTGGGCAAACCAGAAGGAATTGCTTTTCTTGATGGTTGTATCTCAATCTCCTCAGTTGTCCTTTCCAAAGTTAAGCCTGAAGTCTGCTGCATTATTTACTACTGTAATTTCACCAGTTTGAGTTTGGAGCACCACTAACAAGAGTTTCCTGTTAACCCTTAAATACCGAGGGTGATAGAAAACCCATGCATTTCAATGCACTGTTGGCGTTATTGGGTTAAGGGTAATGTAATGGAAATACGATAATTTCTATAGCACAGTTGGCAGCGAGCTTCTTCTAGGGTGCTTGAAGCACAGATATAAATATCAGATTGTAATTGCAGTATGATTTTTCTTCAGCTAAATTATTTGGACCTTGGATAAAATGTTGATTTGTCTATGTTTGAATTTAAAATGTTTCTCAGGTACTTCCATCGCCTGACAGAAGAGTTTGAGACGCAGATGATGTTGTACAGACAGAAGATTGTTGATACTGAAAACCATCTCATCTCTCTCAATCAAACTACTATGCTTACTCCTCAAGGTAACCACCTAATGCTTATTGCCTACATATTGCCAATTTGTATAATTCACTCTTTACACACCAGTACCAAGTTGGCAAAATCATGTTAGCAGTTTACATGGGTGAGCTGCATCTTTGATGTTAATGGTTAGGATTGATATTCCAGAATGGAAACTGAGTATGTGACATGTAGTTGACATGACAATATCCTATAAGAAAGAAAGGGCAGGTGTGCTGTTGTTATATATGTACATTGTATTTCATAAAAGACTCCTGAACCTTTTGCCTGATTTCTAGTGTTAAGGAATGCTTGACAATTGAGGACTTTCGTATAGGACTGATTACTGAAGATGACGTTAGGGCATTGGATGACAAACGCTCATTTATCATGCTTCTCTGATTACTGGCATCAAGATATTGTTATGTATATACTATAATATTCAGAAAGACCCTTTTGATGATCGCTAAATTCTTTGCATCTTTGTCTACAGAGTTGTCACAGCTGTTTTCTAAGCTGAATGATGGTTTCGTTGCACTTGCCGCCCAGTTGCAAGTTATTCACGAAGCAGTCAGAGTCAGTGCAAAGTCTTTAGTACTAATTGATGTTCTAAGTATTGTTCTTAGCTAAATTTAATGTTCAGACATTGTCTGAAAATTTTCTAAATCACTTTGTGCTGTAACGTTTGTCTTCTTGGTTGAAAGCCATATTCTATAGTTTGTTGTTTAAATCTATAAGTTAGCGACATCGCTCTGCCTTAATTTTGGCAGAGACCTTTGATAAATTTTGAATATCTTGATAATTATGTCAGGATTGAAATGGTTTTAAATTAAAAAATCGAAGAATATCTGCGGGTAATTTTTCACACCTAAAACTGTGCGAGATATCAAGTGTGTAGGTATATCTCTTTGATAGAATGAATTATTTTGTTGATTACTGTAGAGTCAGAAAGAAGAGTATCTTGAGTATCGAAAGGTGTATCACGGTGATGCTAAGGACATCTTTGTTAGACGCAAGAAGGTTCAGGAGAACATCATCAAGTCTGTTCCCACAACAGTTGGACCGACACCGTTTTCAGCAACAGCTGGCATTGGAACCTTAGCTCATCCAACTCAGATTGCCCTGCCTCAGCAGACAATGGGTACGATTTGCCATTATTCAATAAAGTCTGCTGGGTGGATAAAGTTGTAACTCGTTAGATAGCCACACAACTGTAGTTTCTGTACGAAGGCTGTGTTGCAACGCTTTGTTTGAGCAGATAATTTCAATGTTAATTATAAAAGTAGCATAAGTGTAATTTGGCTGTCCAGGGTTCAACACAAACAGTCTGTAACAGACCAATAGTTTAAAATAGCTAAGATAACTACTTAACAGAATTCCCAATGAAATTCCTTTAGTAACTAATGCATGTTTGGATACGAGATACAAAATTACTTTTTGCCTTGAATATGTTTACCTTCAGCTGGAAGTGGTGCGTCAGGCTTTGGCTTTGGTGCATCTGGTGCAACGCAGACTGGATTTGGTCAAACAGCACAGGGAACTGGTTCCCTGTTTGGCAATACAGCAACCTCTGGAACAGGTCTCTGTGTATGACATGTGCATGCGTGTATAAGCGAGTTGCGCGTTACTCCTGAGCTTGTAGAAATGGCTTTTATTTCAATCAGGTTGAGATTGGAAAACATCACTAATGTGTTCTTGGAGTTACACTTTGTTATAGTCAAATTACAATTGCATGCTGTAGCCAAACTTTATACCCGGATATACCTCAGTGGATACCTTTGGATTAAAATGTGGCTCCATATAGTTCTGATGTAACTGACACAGCTGTGCAGTGTCTTAGGCCCAAATAAGTAGAACTTTTGTGACTATGTAGAGCCTGTTATGTCATGTCTTGTGGACCAAACGTCACTTAGGCAGGATGTGCTTTCAACTGAAACATACTTTGACACAACTATACTTTGATTGAATGTGCTGTATATCTTTTCTTAACAGCTTGCTGGTTTCATGTCTGATTCTAGATATTGTTTACTGATTAGCACGGCATAGTAGAGAGATGTGCGTTATGTGAACAACATGTGTATTGTCTTTACTGTTTTACTTTATTAACCCCAATCTGACAAATCTTCTTAGTAGTTCTATGTTTGATGTTTAAGGCATGACGTTTGGTGGGACGGCAGCACCTTCCACTGGACTGTTTGGAGGCGCTGGAACGAGTGCTTTTGGATCAACCGGACTGACTGGAAACGCTCCGACACTCAACTTCTCACCGGCCACTACGACTGCACAAGCGCAGAAGCCTTTCGGTAGCAAGCGTGGTAAAAACGCATAGGATCGCGAACTGTACTTTTGGGTCGGTTGATAATGGCTAAAGTTAGGAGCAGGTACTTTGTGAGTTAGGAGATTTCTCTAGCTCATTTTAAGTTTAAGACAAGTAAATTTTGCAAGTTAGGAGAATGACTGATGTAATGTCTTACTATCTGTTTCTCTTAATTGGTGGACGTTTCAGATTTTATGAAAATAGGTATTCTGCCTGTATGTCGAACACTAAATACTTCGATGTTTATGGAAAGTCTTGTTAGCTTGCAAATGAATAGTGAATAAATAATCGGGGATAATGGTAACAGTTTTCCTGTTAGTAATTGGTAGGTCCATGTGGACTTGTGAATGCCTTTCTTGTCATGACAATAGTTGCCGTTACCGTTCGCTGTAATGTATTTTGAGCTTAGATCACCAACATTTAGGAGTTTTCATTGGCATAGCATCTGTTCCAGTTCACAAAACACTTGTTAGTAAACTGCACATACTAAAATAGTCATCATTTACTATTGGCAAATTCTTTTTTTAAATGTTGTCTTAAACGAGCAAAATTTTGTCTGAGAGCATGGTTCATGTATGAATAAGTGCAGTATATTCTGCGCATCTGCACTTATTATCTGGAAAAATACTATACGAACATATTAGTAGCCTGCTTGAACAGACACTGACATGATATAATTATATTCCATCCTTTTCCAGCCGTTACCAAGAAACCTTGATTGAATGTGATGTGTATCGTTCTCTTAACGGCATTCTGGTTTCCTGTCTAAATTTCTGGATAACTTATTATTAGCGATGCAATTAACGACATAAATCGGACGACGAATGCAACGAAATCAAAACTTGCATTACACGGATAAATGATTTTTCTGTTGATTCGGGTTGTAATTAAACTGGCGGAGAACGATCTGGTGGCGTGTGATTGAATTGTGTTCTCCATTCGGTTAGCAATTCTGACAGGAGGGAGATTCATGCAAGTGAATAAGACGGGGGACTCGTATTTCCGTCTGCAATTATTCGCCAGCTGGAGATGTATTTCCGTGTAGCGTTTCAATGTCAGAGGAATCGCTCTCTCTCTCTCTGACAAGCTTCATTTCATAATTAGCGAGTTTGGCGGCAGAAGTGATGGATCGCGGGGGGTTTGTGAGTGAGTGTATGTGCGTGTTATTTGCTTTGGAAAATGACAATCGGACCGAGAGAGAGGTACACTGTCTTCTCGTCTTATAATGAAAGTTACCGAGTGATCGATTGTTTGGCAATTGACGAAGACGCCGCCTCCTACGCACAGACTCGACGGGGTTGGGGTAAATTGAACGGCAGCGGTGGACGTGTGTGTGTGGGAGCTGATCATACTATTACATGCAATATTGGTAACTTCGAGAGTGGATTATGATGTATGTATACACGGCCCGTGTTCCGATCGATAATGATCGTCTCGGTTGGTAAGCCGGGTAATAACGTCACTTGGGGAGGGGGCGATCTATGAGGGGGCGGTGGCGAGGTTAGTGTGCAGGATTTCGCTACACGTTGTTGGTCCGACACTATCGTAATCTGTCACACGTCGTATCCGGGGGGCGTCGGATGATCAAGGGATCGGGTGTGCGTTGTCGATGTGTCCGGATGAACTCCATGGACGGACGGACGGAGATAGATTTGGCGGCGGCGGCGACGGACTCGATCTCTGCAGCTGTGCAATGGTCGTGTGTCCTTTAAGTACTTCTGGCAACATTCCTTCTATCACCCGTGCAAATACAGAATATGGTGCAAGTCAAACTGAGTTATGCGTCGACTGCACAGATTATTCGCGTCCACGCAGATAATTTATAGGCTTAGAACATAATTTTATATATATATATATATATATTTATAACCCTATAATTATATATTGGCCTGCCTATACCCCGTGTGTGCGTCTGTGTGGCTTTGATCGAACCTCGGCATTCTCGTGGGTCTTATCTTGTAATTATGCGTCCTGGATGGGGAGGTTGACTCTGCCTTTTGACGATTGATCTCTGCTCGCTGTGACATTAATTTTCAGCGCTGTTGTAGACAGCGCTAATCCTTGTGAAGCAGTTGGCAATTCAGTTTAAGACCTTTCCTAATCTTCATTTTATCATCCATCGGAGGATAGCAGTTGTTAGCCTAAGCAAACGTTTAGGCCTGAGGTAGAAAAGCCCAAGTTTTTGGAAAATGTAAAGTTGGTTTTTGGTGATTTATAGTTCTTTGTTTTTGTGTGGTTTGTTGGTTTTAAGACTTTAAGATTTGTAATGTCGTGAATAAAAACTTCAACTCAGAAAGGCCTAGACTTAGGCCTAATTCTATTGAGATTTTCGACTAATAGGCACAGGCCCTAAATACAAAATAACTTAATGATAGGCTGATAGCAGTTAATTTCATTGGGCTACAATTACAGTTCTGATTCTAGGTTTTAAGTAATAATTTCTTTTCTTGTTTCTAGAAAAACCCAAACACTGAATAAAAGCAATTGTTCACCTCCGAAGCTCCATCGGGTTTAGGCCAGGGCCTAATTGTTAAGGCCCAGCTGCTGATTAACTGTTTGGTAGACCCAGAGCTAATTATTCCAGCGAATCTGTCTGTCCATAGGCGTAATTTGTGGTGGGTACAATGGGTACTTGTACCCCACCCAACTTTTACAAAACGTCATTCCATATTTTTTAATTGTACCTTTCGGAGCTTTCTGATGTAGAATAAGCCACGAAAGAGCATTGGAGCGCCTCAGATTAGGTTGTACTGAAAGAGGTGCGTTTATAAATATATGAATAGAATAGAATAGAAAGTGATTTTCGACAAAGCCATCATCATTGACGAAGGTCATCTTCTCGTAATAGTAACTCGAAACTTCTATAGCGCCCACAAAAGCGGAGTCGCGGAAACCAGCCGATTCACAGGCGCTTAGTCAAATCAGAATCGTAAAGCGGGGTCAAGATCCGGGAAGTCAGCCAAGAATACATGAGAACAGACGGCTAAGGCGGGTGATGCTTACAGTTTAGACCACGAGGAAGGTGAGGAGAAGAGGTGGAATCTGGAAAGGATTGGTGAAAGATCTGATCAAGTAGTGTTTTCAGTTGTGAATGGAAGAAAATCTGCGAGGAAACGGCAAGAAGTGAAATTTTTCGTGATTCCGAGGCATGGGTCAGATATTTGTCATAATGCTGCGTGGCGGGAGTTTATTCCAAATAGCTATAGGGAAACGTCTTTGGCTCTTCTGGGCCAACTCCACCACTGGTCAACTGGAATGTATACAAGACTCAAAGACTGGACAGAGTCACAGCTAGAGGAGGGGAGTAAACCGATCTCCGCTGCTTGTGCGTTGTAACATCCCACCTCCAGCCACTCCCACAGAGATTTTCTGGTTGGGTGTCAGGAGCCCATAATAAATAGCAAAAGAAATTCTGAAGAGTGTTAGCTCTGTGCAGATTTCTAGAACTATATGCCTGAATGAGCAATAGCTTTGGTTTATTTTTTCCTTATTGGCCTAACATTGTAGATATAGGCTATAATGTAATACTAACTCGATAAAACGTGCAGCCATGAGCGCCCGCAGAATAGTTTTGAACGGAAGGGGTCAATCGAAAGGCGATCGGTGGGCACCAGCCTATTCATGAGCTCTGCGTCGAGTCGGAAGGGTTTTCCAGTGCGTATACACAGCTAAGAGTGGACCTGAGTTCGATTGTCAGCTCGTCTGAGTATATGGGCAGCTCTAGAGTAGCTTGTACTATAAAGGCGAGTGTTGTTGAGTTCGAATCTCTTTGTATTAAAATGCGACCGTTATAGTCTATCTCTATCTACCAATTTGGAGATTTATAAAGCGCTTCTCTCAGCAGAGCAATGCTAGTGTCTCTCTGAAGTGACACATTATAACCAACACAAATGCTGAGACAATATTGAACAACTATTCCCAAAGTATGCCCTTGGTGGGTGTAGGACTATTATATGGCCTACGACGCATCTCTTCTTAGTCCCCTATATCTGTGCACTTTCAATGTCAGTAGGCCTTTATATAAATAAATAAATACCTTTTACCACATAATTAAAACGAAGCCCTGTATAGCGTGGTAGTGTAGTGGTGAAGGTCGCCGCCTTGGAACCGAAGGGTTGCAGGTTCGAATCCCACCCGCCACGTAGGAACCATGAGCAAGTCCTTCACTCACAATTGCTCGCGGCGCTTCGGCGTGTAAACTCTGACTCACCTCCGGGCTGTAGTCGGGACCGCCTCTGAGTAGTAGGAGACTTTAATGGGCGGTATAGAAATGTGTGAATAAATGAATGAATGAAATACTGATCATTCAGGCATTCCTGGCACTACATGAATTCAAAATTACTGTTGATCTGAAAACCTGAAATCACAAGCCTTCTCAGTTATGAGCTAACAACAATGGCAGGCGTTTAACAAAATGGCTTTCACGTGCAAGCACTTATAACAAGTTTTGTCAATTGCATTTGGCCTATACAAACTCATTACATACTTGTGTACTGCCAAATATGCATAATTACAGCAGCACTGTTAGCCCTGCAGCATTATTAGTGATGTTCAAGTGTTTTCTGTTCAATTAAATTCTCAATTGCATAAGCAAAAACATTATCCACCTCAAAACGACCTTAAACTTTCAAAGAGAAACATTTGTGATACCGGTAGTTGTAAACAGTAAATGCCATCAAAGCCTATCATCCACTAATATTTCAACCTGAATGACCTTGAGCAACTGCGGTCAAGATCAGTCAGACTTCAATTTAATATAGTTTACCCTATTCATTAAATGCACAATGAAAATCAATTATAAACTATCAACCATTGCTTAGGCAGTTCACATCAAGGGGCGCAATGCAAGTACAAAACAGCGAAGCTACGTATCAGGTCATCAGATATGCATTACTACAGCAGCCAAAAAGTTACACCTGTTTCTATGTACTTAAGTAAGTAAGTAACTAAGTATCAACTTTAATAATCAGTTGCAGAAAGGATTTTGATTTACAAACACATATCATATTGTACAATCAATCAATAACAAGAATAATTAGAATATAACATTCGAGTTAGAAAAGTTCTTCGCTCTCTTACATCAGCCTCTGGGAGAACACTATCGTGTACCCTGGGTCTAAGGGAATACTCTAATACTCTTATGCTACAAACAATCTTTTAAATGTCACAACTGAAATCTGTGCTCAACTCAGTACATATATTATCAGCACATTACCATAAATATCAGAAAATGAAAGAAAGAGGCAAGGTTAAAACTAAGGTTCAGTTTATTAACAACAAATGTCTTCCAACTTGCGGGTAAAACTCCAGTCTGCTAATAAAGCCGCAACCTGCTGCTCGCAGAAGAGTGCTCATATATTTCACAGCGGCTTATTCCACGTAGAAGAACACTGACATGGGATTGCTAGAAGTATCATAAAGACGCCAGAAATGTTTAAATACGACATCACTTCACCTCTTTATCCAGCAGAGTGTCAATTTCTGACGTCAGATAGTTGAACCTCCAAAACATTTCAGCATGCGGCTTTCAAAGCGACAGGAATAGAAAGACTACAACGAAAACAGTTCTACACAGATTCACTAAAAAAATCCCAGTATCACAGAATCTGCAAAGTTCTAATAGTCGACTCAATGAAAATAAAGAACGAGCATTAGATCACTAACGATGACTTTGCAATAGACAGCCTGCAACCACTTATATATATAAACTTTATTTCGCCAGTTCTGACAGCACACAAAAACGAAAAAGAAAACAAAACAAAATTAAGGTCCAAACACTTAACTAATAACATATTGCTTGAATTTACTGACTTTCCAGTCATGA
Source organism: Dendrobaena attemsi (assembly GCA_034693945.1). Lineage (NCBI taxonomy): Eukaryota > Metazoa > Annelida > Clitellata > Crassiclitellata > Lumbricidae > Dendrobaena > Dendrobaena attemsi. The sequence goes on from JAQFXW010000937.1 coordinate 15,012, forward strand.
GCAATGTTGTATCTGTCTCTGAGCAACCTTAATTGTTGATGTCCAAACAATTCATATAAAATGGATAACACCTTGTTGTTACAATTCTTCAACTTGAACAGGAAGTTATACCGCTTAATGTCCATGCCTGCTTGAATTGTTATATGTTATATGTTCTGTATACCGATACAATCCTTTAAACTGTCATGATCCCAGTGTACGCCTTTTACCAAAAGACTCTTTTTTCATCTATGCTTCTCTTGAGAATGTGCTCTCTCACTCGTTTGGGAGCGCCTCCGAATAATTTACTTGAAGGGTGCTATACACATTTTTTTATAAATAAGTAATTGCCAAAAACATTTCCTTACAGAGAAAAATATGGTCGCCAACATACTGCAACTTGTCTAGCCCTGAAATTATGAATTTCCACCATTGAAATTATATACCTATTCCTCTGCCAACAATCACCGATAATCATCGTAGAAATTAAATTAACAATAGGAATAATAGAGTCTATAGAGACCACAATTCTCATATCCATGTCAAACTTCCCATATGATCAGACTATAAAAGTGAACGCATCTTCAGTATGACACAGATGTCGTTAATTCTTATTTAGTGTATCGAATCATACACTTATAAATCATAGCATGCTGCACCTCCTGCTGGCTTTCAAGTTAGCAACTTCTAATGTATAGTACTCGCTTATGATGCACCAGAGTCAGAAGTCAAACTCAGGCCAATAACAGAAAATCATTTCATTGAGAACAGACACATCTTTAAAACCTAGTGGCGATCAGAATACAAAATGTAGGGTCTACAAGGCTTCTTCCAAATCGCAGTTTCGCTATTGATGCCCTACAGTCGCCCACCTACTACCATTAAATTATACCCTTGGTGAGCTATTAGTCAACTTTATAGAAATTGAACATCCTAACAGCTCAAGTGGGCAGGGTATTAATATAGTCTGATGTCAGCAGTTCACAATCGCTAGCAGTTGCGATTACATCCTCCCCCAAACACTCAGACGACCTTACTTACTTAAGCACTACACGGCACTCGTAAACTGTTAAGTCTTCATAACCTCCGTCGAGCACAGAGATATATAATCGGTAACAGTCTTTTAACGAGACGTCAGGAGTCGTCTTTTGAAGTGTTTTGCTTGAGGGAAATTCGATCTAATTTGGACGCAAATGCGCATCTCACTGAAACCGATCTACATCGAATCTGCATCGGCCATCTTTGATATCACTCTACTTCAGATTACACATCTCTGTCAAGAACCCAACACTCACTCACTTTTGAAGCACCCGTATGGTTTATTTATTTATTTATTCACGCATTTCTATACCGCTCCTTCAAGTCTCCTACTACTCAGAGGCGGTCCCGACTACAGACCGGAGGTGTGTCGGAGTTT
>JAQFXW010000938.1:0-16405 GCA_034693945.1 Dendrobaena attemsi
GGTCTATATACAACCGTATTAATATCTAATTTAACAATGGATCTCAATCTCCAATTACTTCCTCTCATCTGGAAACTAGCCATTGATTCCATGATTTTATCTTTCGATTTACTCATTACTTCATAACCATCTGTGGAGTCTAATATAACATGTGTCTTGGAGAGGAATGGGAACTTCTCAGAAGTTGCTGCTCCAGACTTCATATCAACACGTTCCATTATGCAAGTAAGAACCATATTAATTTTTGTCTGGCGATTATTCGACAACAGATTAACTACCTGTGGTGTAACGATATTTAGAAAAGAAATGGCATCGTATGCTGATGTTGCATCTATTGTATATTGTTTTGTAAATCCCCTTATGGCAGATGCGCTCTCACGCATCTGAAACTTTTTTCGTTCATTGAAGAGACGAGAAACAGTTCTCTTCAACGATTCTAATTTTTTATTAACAGGTTTTCTCTCTGTTACTGGTAATTTATTTAACCAATTAGAAATGGTATTAAGTTTTGATTTAATCTTATTTCTCATTGCAATCATAGCGCTATTGCGCGGTCTCTGAGGTTTGTATTTGGAAGGAGAAAGAGGAATCACCTTTATGTCAGGTACCGGAGAGTCCATCAAGTGCTTTCCATCAGAATGAACAGATCTCAATTCATCGTTCATTATTAAATTGCATCCTTTAAATGAAAGTGCAATAAGAAAATAAAATTTAATAAAATACTTAAATCTAATTATCAACGGGAGATACAACAGATTCTGGAGTATCATCGGATACTGGAGTAGTTATATCGTCGGGTGCTGATTGAATTTCAGTTGTATCACGACTTGCTGGATCTAAAACCTTTATCTCATATCTTTTTCTCCATGTTTTTCCATTATAGAATACCATTATTCTTGCGCATTGACCATGTGCCTTACCCGCACTGTACATGGATGGATACTCTGTAACCTCACCAGTCTCTCGATCTAATATTTCTACCCTTCTTGGTCGTGTTCTAGGAGAATATTTATTAACTTTCACCCGCTGTGGCTTTTGCTCTTTCTCTAACATGTCGAAAGTAATAACTCCCTTTTCGAGCAATATAGCTAGTAATTCCGGTTTGTTATAATGCGACACACATTTAATGTCGTGTTGTTTCATCAATTGTCTGAGCTCAATCAACTTCATATATAAATAAGTAATCTTTAATGCAATTTTAATATGTCTTTATTTTTAAGCAACAACAGTTTTATGGACCATAAACGACACTCATCTTCTGCCCATCCGATTGAAATGATAGCAATTTATCCGAAATTACGACAGCAAATGCCTCTGTTTCTGCTGGCACGGCTGCATTGAATAGCGCTTTTATCTGAATATCGACGACTGATGATTTCAATCTCTCAGACTGTTTGCTTACATCGAATACCATAATGGGAAATAGATCTTTATAATCAGACGGTGTGAGATTACTTTGCGTAATCAGCTGATCCATTCCATAAAAGTGCTGACTAAACGTTGCTGCATCTCTATACAATCTCGAGAATTGTTGATTGGGGAATGATAGATTATAGTCCACTGCTGGATATCTTTCTTGATTTAGCATAATATACATGTTTTTTATATCACAATGATCGAATACAGAAGGATTAGTCTCTTGGTTACCGCTACGACCAGTCTGAAATGCAACGATTATATACCTTGGCTTTTCAGGTGAAGTCTTGACACTAAGTCTCCAACTGAACGTCGTTGACTGTGGGACGGTTATGGTATCGCATTGTCGAGCTCTGTAAGCGACTGGTAACGATGCTTTCGATTCTATAGTTTTGTATAATTGCATTCGTTCCATATCATTTGCTATTACGTGAGGCATATACCACCCAATTTTGTGTAATACCACTTTACCGGCATCCGCAGCAGCAGCTCTGAAGATAGCGTCGTCGTCTGCTTTTCGAACTAAAGTTAGTGTTTGTTTCAAACCATAAATAACTTTGTCGTAATCGTCGCAGAAACCGAAGATATGTTTAAGTGGAACTATAAAACTAAACATTCCCTTAGTCGTTGGTCTTCGAATGAGATAGGCTTGTCTAACGGCGAATCCCGTGTTGTCGGCTACAACGGCTGTTGCACCACTGTCTTTGTACCAGAGTTGATTGAGACCTTGACCTAATTGAAAGTTAGTAGGATACATTAGCATTCCAAGCATAGTTGTTGCTTGCCCTGGGTGAAATAAAGTTTCAATTTCTTGATTAGATAGGGAATAAGATATTTGACTGAATAAGTGCATGAGAGCATTATTCGTAAGAGCTATTGCATCAGCATTAGCGTACGCTGTGTTATCAGCTTTAAGAAGTCTTCCCTCGAATTGCAAGAAGGACTCTGCAGGATGACTGAATAAATCTTGAAGTTCTATGTTTATTCGAATCTCCCCCGCGCTGTTTAGATTAGTTCTCGCGACTGGTTCGTATTCGTGAACTTGATGAGATGTAAGAGATTCATCCGTAATCGATTGATCCGTGAATCTTAGGATGTCTGACTGCATTTTTATATATTATATATTTTCTAAACTAGTAATTACATTTCGCAGCAAAGCAGCCATCACCATTTCGCCTAAGCCACTTTCAATCCTCCACCATTTAGTCTCTTCAGCAGATCTTGTATTCTAATGGCAGGGTTATTCAAACCTTGTCCCATCATCACATTATTTATTGAATTTTCATTGATCAACCTAGCAAGAATTTCTTTATTTTCTTGAGTTATCATTGGTATTGTATTAGTTTGTGGAGGAAAAAGTTTCGCAACCGCTTTATCAACCAGTAGTTTTCCCACATCAACAGCCTTGTCTTTAGCTACATCAACTGCTTTCTTCCCAATTTCTTTCGCCGCACTTTTGCCAGCACTGAGAGCGGTCGATGCTATTTGTTTAGCCGCATTCGATGTGACTATCTTTTTGAAAAATCCAGCAAGAGTATCAAAAATACCAGATCCTCCTACGATGTGTAATTTTTTATACCTTCTTTTACTTATGACTATCATTATTATAACATTAATTTTTTATAGTCATCTTTCTGTATCACGCCTTGTCTCAATAATTCATCACAAAGTGCAATAACCTCATTCCTTAGTCCGGAATTTCCAGCTTTCTGACTATATATTCGTAACTCGAGCTGCTTTATAAGTTCATTAGGGTCTGAAGGAATAGTAACTACGTTTATACCAGTACCTGTTGGAGCATAATTATCTGACATCGTTCTAGCCTTTTCTCCTTTCATCTCGATCCAGATTGGTGCAATAATGTTTATATATTTCCAAGACTTTGAAGATTTAGGTTTATTCGGATTTCTCTGTTGACATATGGCGTTCGTTTTCTTCAGAATTTCTGCATATTCTCGGCGATCATTAACAGTGAAATTAGTTGGATAATCTAGAGTTAATAATTCCCATAGTCCTATAGTTCCCTGATAAGTCTTGTCTAAGACAGTTACATCATTTCCTTCAATTGAAATTGGAGTGTTAGAGATAAAGAATTGACCATCATTGGATCTTATGCCAAATGTAGTATCTACTACTTTTTTATCCAAAGCGTATTGTTGTAGATATTTGACTGCGATGTCTCCAAATTGTAATGTTCTCACATCTTCTATCGGATCTTCATAGGCTTCAATTGAAGGATACTGTGGAAATTTAATGGCCTTTAACGATCCAGGAAGTGCTCGGAGGGCAGAAGATGTGGTAGCTGAATTTTCTTTTATACTAGAAAGCAAAGCATTTTGTGCGGATTGGGAGTCTACAATCGGCTTGTAAATCTTATTTAATTCTTGTTGTAGTCCTAAGTCACCTAATCTCTCGGATTGGAAATTTTGCTGAATATTCTTCTTCGATTTAAGATATTGTTCTACGATGAAGTCTCTTTTGCTTGGATCTTTAATTTTTAGAAATGACATATATTTATAATATAATATTTTAACGTATAAATTGATCGTGTTTTATAACGTGAAACTAAACGTACCCAGCATAATAATTTATGAAGCATAGTGAATCTCCTTCATTTATAGTAACAGCTACATCGGAGTTGTTCTGGATAGTTATAATTATATCTTCTATGTCTTCCGCAACTGTTCCGTCTTGTAAGCTGCATCTCTTTTCTTTGTGAGACTGTCTAAGAGAAATCATACACATTCCAATTGTCATCTTCACCCCGAATCCTAGTTCTATCGTAATCGATGTCTTAGGTTCAATAATTAGAGGTTGTTGAGCAAAAATCTCCCATCTGAGTCCTCCTTGCTGTCTCACTGGTGCGCGATTGACTATCTTAGGTATCCAGATTACAGTTTCCGGTCTAGTTATAATTCTGAAGGGTGGGTTAGTTCTTTTGATTATGAACTTGTGAACAGGATGACCGTATTGAGACATTTTATCTATGTATATTTAAAATGATATTGTCTCACTTGGAAATCATTTGTCTACAGAATCATACCAAGAATTGGTATATTTTTAAAAGGTGAATCTGGACCGAGTATTAATCCTTGTCCATCTACATAACCCGTCCCTGTTTTCAAATACAAACCTGATCCTGTAATAGAACTTCCTTTCTTCCACGGCGCAAGGATTAGGCCAGATCCAGCGGGTGTAACTTTACACGCCATTCCTCCTTTCTTAACGTAAAGAACTCCAGATCCCCTAATTTTATCAACAGCTGCTGAACCGAGGCTGGTCAGAGCTCCGGTAGCTAAACCAGGAAGAACGCTAGACAGAAGAAATTTCCCAGCCGTTGCTAGGAATGGTAGAATAGCCCCTAGAAACCCTCCTTCAATCTTACCATTATGAATTAATTGTGACTTGCTCATTTTGATTGTTACGCCAGTTCTATTCTCATACGCTTTCTTCATCTTATTGATTTGTGGTTGAGTTAATGCTAAGACGTGTTCCCCTGATAAATCTGCAAGACTTAATCTTATATTAACTCCCATTCCAGCTTGAACGGCACGCCTAATCTTATCTTTTTGCCCATCGGAGATGTTGATTTTGATATTCGTGTATCGACTCATGTTATATATACTTATATTTTTTATAACGAAATAAAACTTTTGTTTTTTAACTATAGCTATACTTCTCTAATTTTAAATCTTATCGATAACTCTTCTCCTCTGAGATTTATCTGTTTTGTGTTTTGATCGGTTAATTTTGTTTCCATTGTGGCTATAGTGGACAACGTTACAGGGAGGTAGACAAGATTAACGGGTACCTCGATTATTTTGTAGCCTGGACCTACGTTAGGAAAGAAACTATATATAATGTTCTCAGTGACTCCATTTGAATATGAAGAACCTATGATATCGCTAGTAACCCTCAGACTATTTACGCTATTTATATTAACTATGTGTTCCGACTCATTGTACCCTTCAGAATACACTCGTCTCTCATATCCTAAGACACTTCTAATGGAGTTTTCCGTCGATAAGTCTATTTTATAACCGGGCTGAATATCTATCACTGATTTAAGAGTATTATGATTTGGATGAAGAGTAATACAAGAAGAATTTTCTGCAGTGTTGTAGTGACCCTCTTCCTTCATGACTCTCTGCAGGTAATCATTGATATCTGTTATTTCATAACTTCCTTCTGGGATATCTATATCATTCCACGTTACACCATTGTCATGCGAATACCTGAAGTTATTATTCAATCCGTCGATATTTGGGAAGGAATGATAAGTTTCCAAGTTAACCAAGGCGATCTCATACTTTTTGTTTTTGTCTAATTCTAGTAGAGGCCAGTCCTAATTCTTGTGCTTCTTTTGATCAACAATATACAGAACGACTGCTTAGGTTCAGTATTACGAGCTATTCGTTCCAGCTGTGCTTCCATTATATATGATTATATTATAAAACAAAGTTTTACTTCAATTAAAAATAGTCTTTTTTGAGTTAAAAACAAAGTTTTACTTCAATTAAAAACAAAGTTTTATTTCAGTTAAAAACAAAGTCTTTTTGTGAGTCAAAACAAAGTTTTATTTTACATAAAATGTATCCAATCCACACCTGTACTTACCATTATGCCTTTTGCTAGTCAAGTCTATGACCACGAATCCATGTGGTCGAGCCCAAACAGTTTTGCATAGTTGTCTAAATTCCTCTTTAGTAATATCCCCTACATGGTCGTTGTAAATATGATTAATATTTTTAAGATCTTGTGGAAATAGACAAATAAAGTTTGCATTCTCTCTGATAGTTTGCCTAGGCAACTTGAAGTAATTTTGTGCTAAGTAAAAGCAGTCGACATTGCTGTGCCTGCCTCGTATGTAATACGATTCACATTTATTCTGTTTCTCTAATTGCAAATCATCAAAAATCATCAGATTCTTCTTATCATTATTCAAATCTCTTGGATCAGGCACATCATCTGAATTTTCAAAGAATTGACAGTTCATATCTGATTTCTTATTGATGTTTTTAGCCATCTCCTCAACCACTGTTGACGGTAATACATTTAGTTTAACTATCTCATCCCTATTGTCGAATAAACGAATGATTGCTTCCTTAGGTAGTTTCTCTTCAAAAGCTTGTTTCAATATTTTTTATTCTGGCTGAAAGAGAGCTACCAAATACCTGTAGATTATCGTAATCTAACCATCTGGGTCTTAAAAGTAGATTCAGTAGAAGAGTGGTTTTTCCACATTGAGATTTTCCTATGATTAAACCTCTAACTGACTGAGGTAACAGAGGAGAATTGAATCTTTTAGATGATTCTTCGTTCCAGGATAAATCTTTCACCTCCATTTAAATATAATTATAATAAATGGAACAGCAGAGCTACTGCGTGAAGTGTAAACGCAAGATTGAATCGCGAGATGTTTTAAATGTACTAAGTAGAAATGGAAGATCTATGTTAAGAGGAATGTGCGTAGAATGTGGAACAACAAAGACTCAGTTTGTGAAAACGGAATCCAAGGGAGGTGATATCGTAAATTCACTTAATGCAATAACGAGTGATATTAAACTGCCGTGGGGAAGATTTCCTGGTGAATTTCATCTTCTGGCCATTCATTTACGGGTCCAGGAACTAGATTAGATTTGAGACTTAATCCAGATGGTTCTCCAAAAGAATGGTCTAAGCCAGTTGACCGGGTAGACAAAACTGCTTATTATCACGATCTTGCTTATGCAAAATCTTCTGATGCTGCTTCTCGAATCGCTGCTGATAAAATAATGGTGAATGAATTGAATAATATTTCTAATCCCACTTTTCGAGAGCGCGTCGAGCGTTCAATTGTAAAGCCAATATTATCAACAAAAGCTAGTTTCGGACTAGGATTAACTAGCGAAACTAAAAAAAACGTCGAAAAAATTCAAGACAACTGATGCTGATGTAGCTAATGCTGAAACTGATGTGAAATGGACCGACCAATTAGAGGATGAACTTCATAAACCAGTAATAAAACATTTTAGGAAGAGAAAGGTGATTGTTCAATCATGTGATCATATTTGGGCAGCAGATTTAATTGACATGCAATCTTATGCGAAATATAACGACGGTGTAAAATATCTATTAAGCGTAATCGATATTTTCTCTAAATATGGCTTCATTGTTCCACTAAAAGATAAAAGTGGAAACTCAGTAGCTGATGCTTTTATAAAAATATTCATGAGTAGTGGACGAAAACCTTGGAAATGCTGGGTTGATAATGGCCTTGAATTTTACAACAAAAAGGTGAAATCATTAGTGGAATTATATTCCACAGAGAATGAAGAAAAGTCTTGTGTAATAGAACGATGGAATCGAACGATGAAAGAGAGAATCTTTAAATATTTTACGGCTATTTCTGCTAACAGATATATTGATATTTTGGATGAAATGGTTGAAATATATAATAATAGTACAAGACATTCTTCTATAAAGATGACACCAGCTAAGGCTGGTATGAAAGCAAATGAAAAAAACAGTTTGGTTGAATCTGTACGGACGTATTCAACCTGAACCCGCTAAGCCTAAATTCTCCATTGGTGATAAAGTAAGAATTACTAAAAAGAAATCAATATTTGAAAAGGGATTTACACCTCGTTGGACTGAGGAGGTATTTACCATATCAAGAATACAATATACAGATCCTGTGACCTATAAGATAACTGATCATAATGGAGAAGAAATTACTGGAACATTTTATGAAGAGGAATTACAAGAAACGAAACAAGAAATTTATCGGATTGAACGAGTTGTTAAGAAGAGAGGTAACAAAGTTTTGGTGAAATGGGTGGGTTATCCGGATTCGATGAATTCATGGATTGATAAGAAAGAGTTGGTGTCACTTTAGTAGACCTATTTCTGATAAACGAATAATGATTTTAAAATTTTTATAATTAAGAAATGGGCCAGTCTCGTCGTGTTAAATCAAATCAGCCTAATAGTTGTATTAATTGTAGTGTAATGTTGCGTCTTATTCGCTTTGTAGTTAAAATTGCTAATAGAATTATATTATCGAGACATCCTGGTTGAAAACAGATAATTTTGTGACTACTTAGACATTATTTGTTATCTCGCATGTTCAATTTCAGTATAATATAAGAAAATCGAAAAAAAATAATTTTCAAAAGAGTTCAGAAAAGTAACAAAAAGAAAATTGATGAATATGAGTAAATTAGTGTTTGTAGATATTGTAATTGGACTCCTTGCAAGAAATAAGTCACATTAGACATTGAAATCTCCGTTCTCAGGTGACTAGATCCTGATATATAAATAAAACTAATTCTGTTAACCATTCTTGGAAAGTAAAGATCTTGGGAAAATCATAACTTGGAAAATGAAGATTATTTGCTTCAGCGGACAGTGGCTGACTGCGTAGTATTAGCCCCGCCTCCATGAAGCAAAAATGCACTATAGCTGATGGTTGCCTTTGAACACAAAAAACCGAATTCATGGATTGATAAGAAAGAGTTGGTGTCATTATAAACTGGAAAAATAGTGTCCATATTTTTCACACATTCGAAAATCACTGATTTGACCACTTTTCTATGCCTCCCATGAAATTTCTCAGGAACACTTTTTTTGGGAACACCCTGTACTTTTCTTTGCCCTTTTCGTGTTTAAACCACTTTTCTATGCCTCCCATGAAATTTTTCGGGAACACTATTTTTTGGACCCACCTTGTACTTTTTTTTGGCCTCCTTTCGTGTTTTAACCACTTTTCTATATCTACTATGAAATTTCTCGGGAACACTTTTTTTTGGCTCACCCTGTACTTTTTTTGCCCCCTTAGTGTTTTGACCACTTTTCTATATATACTATGAAATTTTTCGGGAACACTTTTTTTGGGAACACCCTGTACTTTCTTTGCCCCTTTCATGTTTAAACCACTTTTCTATGCCTCCCATGAAATTTCTCTGGAACACTTTTTTTGGCTCACCCTGTACTTTTTTTTGCTACCTTAGTGTTTTGACCACTTTTCTATATCTACTATTAAATTTCTCGGGAACACTTTTTTTGGACCCACCCTGTACTTTTTTGGTTCACCTTTCATGTTTTGTCCACTTTTCTATGCCTCCCGTGAAATTTCTCGGAAACACTTTTTTTGGACCCACCCTGTACTTTTTTTTGCTCCTTTCGTGTTTTAACCACTTTTCTATATCTACTATTAAATTTCTCGGAAACACTTTTTTTGGACCCACCCTGTACTTTTTTTGGTTCACCATTCTAATGTGTGACCAACTTGTGTGACCGATGACATTCTTGTCACAGGCGTGACCAAATTGTCAGATTGTGATAAATTCTATATGAAATGGCTGGAACTCTTCAAGACTTTCTTTGGTCCTTGGTTGGTGTAAAAGCTAACAACATACAGTTTATTGCATCGGTTGGGCTGCGACAAGACGTGAGCCAATGCACTAGGGAAAAATGATGCAATTAGAAGTTGTTGCTGGACCACCAAAGAGGACTGCAGATACAATTTTAAAAGTGGGTTTTGGTTATGGTTTTGGTTATGAGTCAGATGCCTCAAAAGACTAACGAGGGAACATGGCTATAGTATTGAAGAGAAATGAAGCATTTAGAATGTTGTTGCTGGGCCAACAGATACAGTTTTAAAAGTGGGTTTTGGTTACGGTTTTGGTTATAGTTTGGTTATGGTCTAGAAGCTTATATTTACTACTACTTCGGTCTTCTTTTAAAAAGTCAGTTATATCGGTCTTCTTTAAAAAGACATCATTTACTTCGTTGACCCATTTTTAACTAAAATTTGTGATGTTTACAGTAGTTGATATCGCAGTTCACGAATTTTTGTAAAGCCGTTTGAAACGATCGCAAAAAATCCTCTTAAATTGCGGTACGCTAATAATGTTAACTCACGATATTTAAGCCTATAATAATTGATTGTTATAGCGCAACATCAGACATTTAATTGAATTTCAGTTTTGCACAATAGTGCAGTAATTAAAATTTTTAATTAAATTTTTAAAATTAGGCCCTAAATGGCAATGTTTAGACCTATAGGCCTGGCCCATAATAGTTAGTTTCACACATTTTAGCAATAACGCTTAAAATTCTCACTTTCATAGGCGTTATAACGCCTATTTAACACCTAGTATGATATAAGACAGAAAATGCATTCTCATTACCATCAATCATGCAACTGCCTCAAAGAGAGAAACCAGGAAGGAACAAACCTAGAAAACAAGACATTCCAGATGTGTTTTGCAAGATCATCGTAGGAACAAAGAGTTGATGGTCAACTTACCGAATATGAATTTCCGCTGCTGATGTTGTTTTGCGCCAAGTGATGCAACTGAAACAAGAGAAAATCATATCTGGTCTAGTTATTACATCACAGTTTAATGCCATCCTATGACATCACAGGCCGTTGATGACAATGAAAAACTACACACAATACAGTAAAGCAAACAATCGAGTATTCCAAATATTTAACAACGCCTACTATAATTATGCCTATATCTTCTACAATGCTTTCAATATACATCTTTTATCAACATAATATTCAAAATAATATACAATATAGTAAAAGAAAAAAATCCTAAAATTGCAAAATAATTAACATATCTAGTCTCATCCAGAGATTCACTTTCAACACTTCAACGGCGAGGTATATATATATTTGATTAGTATTAAAACATCCAAGAAACAACATGACATAGACCATCTGTTTGCAATTTGCATAGGGTACAGTATTTTCATACGAGCAAGTAAAATTAATAGAGTAATTAGTATTTGGCACATATTGGAGAAAAAAATAAAATGTTGCACAGATGGACATCCAAACTAAAGGCATTAAGCAGAGAGGTTAGAGAAATCTAATAATCATAATAGATGTTCATAATATCAGTGTTTTTCATAGACATGTATGGAAGGTCAATCTAGCTAATGTGCTTAAAAAGTATCCGATCATTAAATCAGCTTCACTTTTTGTAGCCGCTAGTCATTAATATTAATGTGTAAATCAATTGAAATGTTTTACTTTAGTTTCTTCACACTAAAGCCAGCCTAGTTTTACTACCTTGAATTACGGATGCAACTGAACGAGTCAGTACATATAACAACTGAGCAATCCCACCAGCGAAACATTCAAACAGTATCATTGATCATTTCTTTTAGTTTAGCCAGAGACCCTCAAGTATTAATATAATTAGCTGTAAAAGTGCATTATGGATTTCAGTGCTTTGATACAAATCTGTTTTGGTCCACATGGTTCTTTGTCTACCATATAACTTCATACCTTTTGGTTCTGAACTCAACCATACCTGCTTCACTAAATTTGTTTGCAGAGTGTGAATAAGTTAGCTGGATGCTACAACCTATCTCGTTAGGTGCTAACGACATTTTGAGAGATTACCCTGACCTCTTTATCTTACAAATCATTTATAGTTTGTAAATGAAAATAGAACTTAAAAACAAAAATGCTTACGGCATTCGCATTTGAATCATCCATCAGCGTACAGTCAGCATTCTTCTTGACAACAAGATATTCCAGCTGTTCCACAATTCCCTCTTCAAGCGCACTGGAACAGGCCATCTGAACGAGGGTCATTCCTCCGTCCAACCGGAAATTGATGTCCACGGAAGGCTGTTCTAGTAAAATGTCAGCTAGGCCGATGTGACCTTTCAAGAAGGCAACCGCCAGAGGTGTTGTCTACATATATGAACAGGTGTACATATTGAATCAAAATAAATGCCTCTGTCTCCAATAAAAACATAATTATTATCAATAAAAAATTCAGCGCAAGCAACACACAATAAACTGAACAAGAATTCTCTGTCCAACATGATAAAAAATACAATTAAGTGGAATAAGAAATTCACTGTCGAAGAAACATTCAACTGCAGCAATGCACTTTGAATCTAAAGAACACTTCACTCTCCACTGTCTCCAGTTGAATAAAGAATCAACTTATAAGCAAACGCGTAAATAAAACAAGAAAAATATTCTATGCACCATGCAGTGAAACACAAGCTATGGAAGAGTTGCAAGTTTTACACAACTCAGCGACACATGAAAACAACAACAAAAGCTTCCTTCAAATTAAACCTTCTGAAATCTACAATATACCTTCCAGTCATTTCCAGCACTTGGGTTGGCGCCTGCCTCCAGCAGGACCTTGACGCAGAAGTACCAACCATAGCCTGCTGCATAATGAAGCGCTGAATTGCCAGACGAGTCCTGGTCATTCGGACTGCAGCCGAGGCTGAGCAGAAATGAAACGATATGAGCATGGCCATTCATGGCTGCCAGCATCACCGGGGTCCGTTTCAGCTTATCTGTTAATATCAAAGCCATCATTCATCATGATGAATTATTCATTAACAAATTTATATTACTCATTATGCACCACATTAACTGTTGAGCAAACAATATTATTCATTAGGTATCAATGTGTTATGTATCACCTTGTGCTGTCAGTTCTTTTAACTCTAGCGACCGCGTGTTATGTATGATGTATCACAAATTAAGTATCGGAAGTGAGGTGTTAGTATGATGTCTTAATTTTATTTTATTAGTGTTATGTATCACACACTAATAAAATGAACTAAAAATATCATAGTATCACCTCATACCTAATTTTCCATATCTTGCAGTAGACAAATGTATTATTAACTATGCATTCTGCATTAAGCATCAAGGTCAATTGGAATACAGATTATGCACAACAAAATGTTACATTAACTAAACACATAGCATTATTTCTCAAGCACACCGCTTAATTCACAAAGCACGTATGGCACAGAGAAGAGATGATAGCGAAGATCCATTTAATTGAAACTTAGGCAAAACAAACCTTTCTGACTGACTTTAGCTCCATGCTTGATGAGCAAACGTATGACATCCATTTGACTGTGAGCAGCTGCGAGCATCAGAGGTGTCAGTTTGTTCTTACTGGCAGAAAGTTCCTTGTTGATGTCAGCTCCATATTCAAGCAGAACTTTGACAATATCCTGTAAAAAAAGTCAGTGTCTGGAGGAACCAAAGTTTTAACTGTTTGTTCTTAACTACCTATCATCATTTAGGTTAGCACATGGAGCATTTATACCAGTTGTGAAGCATAATAGAGGCACTCAAAGGTGGAAACTGTAAAGTGTCCATATACTGTAGATCTCAATTCTCAAGTCATGGTTCCCTGTTTTACACCATTTATATAACCCAGCAGGGTTAACAATCTTTGAATAAACCAATAAACGTATTTTGCACCTTACAATGCTGGTCCTTTAGATGATGGCAAAAAAACTGCATTTAATTGAATTACACATCAACACAACCAATGCACCTAATTACTTAACATTCAACACAAGTACACAAGAATATTCCCCATTATCAGAACTTTATCACAATAACTCATAATTAATACTTACAGCTTTACCTTCCCGCGCTGCCAAGTGAAGAGGTGTGTAGCTGAAATATGTATTGTGAGGCCGACTAACTCCCATGTTGATGCCACACAGACCAAACTTATCCACTGGGGCAGGTACCACCTCTTCCTCTTCATCGGACTTTACCTTTGACTTCTTTGAAGGTGTTTTGACATCTTCTGCATCTAATCACCGAGTAAAATTATAAGAATCTCTTAAAGCTTATAAATTGGAACTTTATTAATGGACAAAACGAAGCACTTCATCTCCATTACAACATCAGAATACTAACTCACATTTAAAACATATATTTAATCTGGAATGTAAATCATTTAAATTCAATTTATTTATTGTTAACTACAAAATCATTATAAGATGCAATATAAAGAAGTTAATCTTCATGAATAGAGAGGGCGGAGATCTAATCAGACAACCATCGTCAATCTCAAAGTCGAAATCTCACCAGTTGTCACTATAGCTTTGAGCAGAGGTCCTTATACAGCTGAAGATGCATAGAACAGGCTTCGTAACAGCTGATATCATCGTCAGATCAATCATCTTGCTCTAGCGTTAACCCTGATGTTTGTCAGGTCAGTAAAGTTGGTGTTGATCATAACAAGATGCAAGCAATTGTTAAAGAATGGTGCTGTAACTTAAATATACGGCAATATCGCACTCTAATTAATTAACAGAATTCATCGTATGCATTAGTTCTATGTACCTTGCTTTGCATGTGCAAGCAGAAGTTTGACATTGTGAAGGCGACCAGCTAAGCAGGCAGTAAACAGAGGACTTGCTCCTTGGCTGTCCATTTCCTGACAGTTCACTTTTCTGCAGAACACAACGAAAAGCTCATGCTGAGTGCACAATACAGGGTGAGTCTAGGCAGACGTCGACAAAACTTAAAAATAAAAGAGCCCACATTACTTACTAGGCTGTGAAAAGTTTAATGAGCAATGAAGCACACCAAAGCAATTCTCAAGGTGCGTACATATGGCCCGGGTCTGAATCGAACCTGCGGCCCTTCGGATGCAAGGCAGCGACTATCCCACTACACCAACACACTCCAAGAAAATGTATTAAAGGACAAAAACCAATTCACTTGCATGCACACACAGTGCCACAGCAGCCACATATGATAGAAACTTTGCTCAAAAGACCGACCGCAAGGGTAAACTACTTGGCAGAGGATCAAACATAATCATTACAACTCATCAAGACAATTTGTCTATTAATTTGTACTCGTTTACAGACTGCAAATTGTTGAGAAGTCCGTGAAACTTGTCAACAATTTGCAATCTGCCCGGTTCATAATGATAATAAACGAAATTGATTGCTTGGACAGAACTGAGCATGCACTAGATAGAGATTAGCTGACATCCTATAGATGGTCATCCACCAGGCTAGCGCTGATTAACCTCTCTTTAATGCCCACTGGAGCAACAAAATGAAGAGAACCTGTCAAGCAGGAGCTGGAGAGGACCAGTGCCTTCACAGACGACAGCATAGTGTATCAGACGACGTTTACAGCTATCGGAGATATTGTAGTCGGGATGAATTGCCAGCAACTGCGACAGATACTTCGTATTTGGATTAATGCAAGCACAATGCAGAGGGGTTACCTAAAACACATATGCACCAAAATAAACATAATCTGTTACCATCAACATAGGGAGAGATCATATATTTCAAATATCTTAGGAAGCCACTTAAAATGTTGAAGTTTTGCAAAGAATAAGATGTTATTTTGCCTTTACATATTTTAACCAACAAACACACTTACCTTACCTTATCGCCTCTACTGTAATATTTGTCTTATGTGAAGATAACTATAAGACTACCCTAAAATGTCTTACTATATTTAAGAAACCTTGCAAAGTACCATGTGTATTGTGTAACATGCATTGGACTCAACAGTTCAAAACAATTCTTTCTTTCATATTTTGACAATACACAATATTAATAAATTACAAACTGGCCTATTCAGGTATCACTATCTTTCAGTAATTAGTTTTCTTTGGGATCTGCCCTTCATAATCACAACACTCAAACTGTGCTCAACTACTGCCCAGACATGGCACATTTAAAAACCAAATGGTTTTCAAGTGCTACTCAGTACTCAGGTCCTGAAATAGCCTACCTAAAGAATTAACCTCCTTACCTTTCTTTGGTTTGCTCAAACAATTGCTCAAACTCCATCTGATCAATTCACAGAACAGTTTCTTAACAAACAATTTTCACTCTGCAATGGCTCTTCAGTCTTCAGTGAGTTCACCCGATTCTGATTCTGATAGATACATGTTACGTATTATATCAGGGTATCTAGTTAAGCCTTGTCTCAACATTTTATAATTCGGATTCTAAAAAGGTCCATTCCGCATACAATTGGGCACCCCTGCTACCAAGACCAGTCCCTTTGGGATTTCCATTTAGGAGCTCAACTGTGTTGTTGAATGTTTCACCCTGTCACCTTGTACTGTAAGTTCCTTGAACTGTAACGCTGTCATGATGAAGCTTCTCCATTTCTTTCTTTCTGATGTCGCGTCCCTTAGTTCTGCCAAATTCATTCCAGTTGTTT
>JAQFXW010000939.1:0-16403 GCA_034693945.1 Dendrobaena attemsi
TATTTCTATACCGCCTCTTACAAACCACTACTACTCAGAGGCGGTCCAGACTACAGCCCGCAGGTGTGTCGGAGTTTTACACGCTGAAGCGGTTGAGCAATTGTGAGTGAAGGACTTGCTAAAGGTCCTTACATGGGTGGGATTCGAACCCACAACCCTTCGGTTGCAAGGCGGTGACCGTCACCACTACACTACCAATTTGGTTTAACATCACCATTAGTTGAGTAATGAATAATAAGAGATTAACATTTTCAAATGTTAATACTCAGTAGGGCAACTCACATACCTAGTTCTGAAGGTCAAAGAGGCAAAAGATTTTCAGCTATATGCTTAGGATGAAGGTTTTCAGATGCAGCAAAGGAATGTGTGTTAATTATACATCCAAACACAATCACTGTGATGAAATCTATGTCTAGCAATGTGAGTAATGGCATTGGAGGGTTTAGTGTTTCTAGGAGTATTTCTCTTGTCATCCTCTCGTGTTTCTTTGTTTTGTTTCTGTCTGTCGCAGAGTACTTACACACATCGTGAAGTGGAGCAATCTTAATCCTCAGGATCTCTTGTCTGTTATCGAAGGTTACCGACCACACAGTATTCAGATTGAACAGATCAAAATCATGATGAGCAAGGTGAAGTTTTAATGTGGCTTAACGGAACATGTAATTGGCAATCTGTGTTATGTGATACCAGCATATTTAATTCATTACCTGATTTGATAGGTTCTCGGCCTTCTGTTGATGTATCTGTGCCTTAATTTTAGTCTTTTGTATTCAGTCCTTGCTAAGGAGATCCTCTTTACCATTCACTCTGCGCTCTGCACACTATGTTGACACTAGGAAATCTGAAAGTGCTATTGTTTCAACCCGGTGTCTTAAAATCTTTAAATTTTTCTTATTTCATAGCCTGGGTCAAGGCACTGGGAGCGCTTCTGAATAGGTCGTACTGGGAGCAGTTAATCAATTAATTGCTCTCAGTTAATATTCAGCTAATATATTCACAATTAGGCTCATTATTCTCATCCTAACATTGTACACTCTTAATTTGTTCTATTACAGTGGTACACATGATTCAATTGTAGGCAGGCATAACAACTGGATACATGAGCAAGGCCTGTTTGAACCCAAATGACCCGGATTGTCCCATGTCTGCACCAAACTATTCCAGCAAACAAGTAATAACATTTGATACATCATTGAACAGTTTCATTTTTAAATTAAGATTCTTGCCAATTTATGGAAATCTTTTAAAATTTATTTGATGGTGTCTGTTGCATTTAAGATGTTGACATCTTGGTATGACATATATATTAGTTTTTTTACGTTTAGGAGTGACAATCTGAAATCTTTTCTGTCTCTTGAAACTCGCCATTACAAAGTATGTTGTTATGTCAGGCTGCTTCTAAGGTGATGTAGAAATAATGGCTTAGTCTACCTGTATTCTAAATAGCTGTCATAAGAATGCAGTTTTAACTAATATTAAAATCCTGGGATAGGAATTAAGGTCTCATTTCTAACTTACTTACCTACTTTATTATGGTATTTGCACATCGAAGGAACTCATCAAAGAGATTATAATTAGGAATTATAATATAATGTAATATAAGAAGTTAAGAACTCATTAAGTTAATGCTCTAGACATATTTATAACAGTTCTAATGAACCTAATATTTAAGCATAGCTTTGTGCTAGAAGAGGTAATGTAGCATGGCGGATCTACAATTTTCATGGCTTGTTTAGGACTCCAGCTGTATAGCAGTCTGATATATGAAGGTCTAAATGGTTCACACTGAACAGGTTTAGTGACACTTCAGGAGCAAGTTGTGCTGTTTGCTTGTAAGACATACATGGAGCATGATCTGCGGACTGCAATGCAATATTATATGTGACCTCGGCCGAGAGAACGTACCACTTGTCGCTTTCTGGAAGAAGTAGAAAATGACGTTTTCGCTTAGGTCATGAATAATCGAGTTTTTGTTCTTTCATTCAATGGATGAAGAGACATCTGGGGTACATTTTTCCACAGGGTTTGTCTACACGTGCTATATTAATATGACCTAAGGTTGCTGAGTAGGCTAAAGTATTATATTCATACATATATACATACATATGTATTATATTCATACATATATACATACATATGTATTATATTCATACATATATACATACATATGTACATACATATGTACATACATCTATTCTTCAAGTTCTAATTTGTAAATTACGGTAGGTACATAAATTTTGGAGCAATCAAGCTGAAATTTTTACCTTGAAATATCAGGTGTTGTAAACTGGCAAATACTCCATTAGCGACAAGTGGTATCTTTTCTCGGCCGAGGTCACATATGTTGAAAATCAGTTGCCAAAATGTTTACATGTCTCATCTGCTTAATTCCTTTGGTGATGAGAGTCATTAAATTGTGTTAAGCCGCCTGACATAGGTACGGAACTGACAAAAGGTTGTGCTGGGTTTGCTACGAAGCTGATGAAGTGGGAAGACGACTTGATTGTGGGAGGAGTCAAGAGAAACAAATCAGGTCATATCATCAGGTGAGCCAAGTAGACTTATTTTGTAATAAAGATATAAGAAATAATATGAAATCCAGAGCAGCAATTTAACAGAAATTCTTTAGTGCAAGAGTTATATAATTGTGGAATAGTCTGGACAATAGTACTATCTCAACGGATACCATCACAGTTTTTAGGTGAAGCTAGGAAAATTCTACTATTAAGCATTTCAGGCTAATTTGCAGTTATTTTAGCATAAATTACATGTTTTAGCCACTTAAAAGCTTATTATATTATGTAACCCTTGATAGGTCCTTAAGAGGTGCTAGATGTTCAATCCACGTAGAAATGATGTGCAGGCATTCCTGCAAGCAGCTGTTCCTGGCACATGGTACCTTCAAAGTACCTGTTTGTGGTTAGGCTGCTCGAATGACTGGACATATAATTCAGACATGGTTGGTAACGGCTTTGAAAAAATTTAAAGAATTAGGGTACCATACCACCAGTACATATTGTGGTATCTGGCAATTTATTGATGTATTACCTTAGCGCCTGCAACAAATGAGACGCACACATTATAAGCAGACTGATTTCTGTGCGATTCCTGTGAACGTTTTACAGTATGCAAACATAACAAGAGAAAGGAACACTTTGCACGAATATTTAGAAGATTGCTTTTGATGAATGTTCCAGAACTTCAAGCTGAGATGTCTTTAATTTTACTATGTTGCAGAAGAGCTTTTGCATGTTTAATATTTATTGTGTTTAATGGATAGGTATTGAAGACCATGCGATTTCATGGTAGATTTCCCTGTTGTGGCAGTTTTGTAGCCAGTAAGACTAAAAATCTAGTGTTGACTTCAAGTGAAATTTGTTATGCCTAGTTTCTCGTTTCTTTTACCTTATCAATTACAGAGGCTGCTAGTTGAACCTCTCTGATCCATGTCTTAGGAGGTTGTCTGTTTAGCAGATGGCTCCCAGTGCTGCAGAAGATGGGTGGAGGGCTTGCAAAGTATTGTAGCAAAGGTGGTCTGTATCATCAGAGCTATCAGAAAATGGGTGTCAGATGTTTTCTAGTTTTGAAAGGGAAGAGGTTTGACTGTTGCCACATGTTTTGTGTGAATAATGTTGATTTAGACATCTCTAGTAAAGAGAAAAGTTCTGGTGATTTGTGATTGAGCCAAAGGTTTGAAATCTAGATTTTATTTTTCTTAATTTAATTACTTGTGCCATGACTTCAGAGTTTGAAGGTGAAAGTAGTCTTTGATCTGTGTTCTGTAAGGGTGGAATTAGTCATCTCTTGTAAACCAGTTAGAGACATTTGATGTGGCATAGCAAACCATCCAATGCTGATAGGAGGTAATGTTTTGATTGGTGGCCACAGGTGGTTATTTATAGCGTTAATTAGGTAACTCAAAACATCTGATTTGATAGCTTGATGACTAAATGAGATTGGTATTTTTGGACAGGGCAGAGGCACTGCAGACTATTGTGCAGTTGATGGGAGCAAGAGATCTTTTTGAATATCACCGTGACACGGACAAAATGGTTCGGATTGATTGGAGCCTGGAGAAAGCACGGCTTGTCTTAGAAAGCTGGCAGCGATTATTTACGCTTGTATGTATTTCCTCAGAAATTGGTTTCTTCTCAAATCTTCTCTCTCACATGTAATATGCATGTCTGTGAAGGAATTGCTCAATGTCTTTACACAAATACACAGTAATCAACTTTTGAGGGGCTTGCAGCCTTGAACCCATAACTTCTACACTGTCAACGGACCATTCTTAGCAGTCAACTTCTGTGACTGTGCCGATTGATTTCCGTCATACTGTGTTTTCAGTGTGCTTTTAGAATCCCCATGAACTGCGGTATACATGTACACTGAAACAGAACTATGGCGCATTCTACACGTTTTATAATGCATAGTAGCTGTTCTGACACAGTACGTAGTTCATATATGGCAGCTCAACGTTAGAATGGATTGAAGATGTATTTCTTGCATCCAATAGCAACCATGTGTCTTTTCTCAGTGGTTCAACCAAACATTCGATCTAAATCAATCAATTCTTACCAAGTTTGCGGGTATGCTTCCTACACACTCAATGAATGTGTATTATATGTACATACCAGTATGTGTTAGCAATTATTGATACAGATGTTTGGAATTTTGAAATCACAGTCTTGCTTATTAGGCAAAGCATGTGATGAGCCAATTATCTGAGCCAGTCAGCCAGATTGATTATGCAACTAATCTATATATAATTGTATGTATAATAAAATTAATATATATATATATATATATGTAACAATTATGTATGCTGTGTCTGGTTTCTTTGCTTTGTCTAGGAAGTTGAAAAGGTCGCAAATGGCACCAAATCAGAAAACATTTATCCATTCTCATCAATATCATTGGCCGACATGCTTCAGGACTTCTCACAATTTAGTTACGTTAAAGTCGTCCTTGGCTACCTATTCATGGTAATTGATTGATTGATTTATTCATATATTTCATAACCTTTCAAGGCCACTACTACTCAGAGGCGGTCCCGACTACAGCTCAGACGTGTGTCAGAGTTTGCATGCCAAAAAGCCATGAGCAGTCGTGAGTGAAGTACTTGCTCAAGGTCCTTACGCAGTGGCTTTGGTCTGAATCGAACCCGCAACCCTTCGGACGCAATGCGGTGACTACTCACTACAGCACTTTACGCGATAATAATTATGCTGATCATTATAATCATTCATCTTTGTCATTTAATCCCACTTATCGAATTAATATTCGTTTTAACCTAATTATATAATCTAGCAGTTACAATGTTGATGATTCCTATTAAGCAGAATGGAAGTTCTTTCTATCATTTGAGGAAAATAGATATGCATGACGAGTCTTGGTTATTTATACAAGCTGCACCAGTGAAACAAGCTCTAGGTAATAAAAGTCATACGAATGAAAAATATAAAAGGTACACAAAGGTTTGTTAGAACTTCTTTTAAACATTTCTCTCTATATAATGTGTTAAAGCTTATTAAATGCCCCACAAACTTCGCCCACAGGGCCAAAATTGCAAAAGCTTAGTGACATTCGAAAGTTTGTTTATAGTGAGAATATCGTTGTAGTTGAACCTGGTGAATATAATGACAATGTTTAACAATATTTTACATTTAGCCTCATCTCATCTTAGAAATTGTGTGGTTGTCTGTAGTTGATCTATGTAGGCATAGCGATGATCAAATGGAATAACAGTGTTCGATCACAAGGTGGCATCGGAGTGGCTGGCGTTCTTCTTGTGGCATTGTCTATTGCAGCTGGTCTTGGAATCAGTTCTGTCGCTGGCATCAAATTCAACGCTTCAGCAACTCAGGTGCGACTGATGAGCTTAAAACTAGTAATATAACTAGTAATGAGATGATTCACTGGAGGAATTGGTCGTTAGTCACAAATGCTAGAGATTATTCTTAAGTTTTAGTGAGAGTGACTTAACACATTGGCCGCCTAACAAACCATCTAAACCCATGATGAATGGGACGTGTTAACACGTCGCAATCGGTCAATGTGTTGAGAAGAAGAGAATACTCGAAACAGAAATTATTTGTGTTGCACATTTAATAATATGAAAGTATAATGGATGACACTGGCATGAAGCATATCAGATATGTGATCAAGTTCCACGACCTTCTAAAAATTGACTCAATCTTATTTTGCCAGATGGCATAGCGAAATGAGGTTCTTCGACTTTGAGCACCTCTGAACGGTCCATGCTACAAAAGGTGCTATATAAATCCTTAAATACAATATTTTTCGTACAAATTTATAAAGACCTTTGCATTTGTTTGTTTGCAATGACTTGAATTACCTATCATGCTGTATTTTTTATTTCTAGGTTGTGCCTTTTTTGGCGCTTGGACTGGGGGTTGATGATTTATTCCTGATAACAAACACATTTGCAGAATTTACGTCGAGACACACTGTCCCTTACATGGTATGTGGATTATATTTAATACAGTTAGTTAGTATTTTTGGGCTTTTAAAACAGGATTCATTTTTTAAGTATGTAATGCAATCATTGCCTGAAACAGTATTCTGCAACCAAATCGTCCATACATAGACATGACATGACAGTTTATATGTTCTTACTAGTTTACTTCACACATTGGCATTTGTGCTGCTAGACATTGTGTGAAAAGAAGTTGTTTGCTACTTTGCTATAGAAATTGATTAAATGGAATTGCAGTGGCCTCTTCGTAACCAGCTCTGGCCAGTAATAAAACAAATATGTTACCAGCTCCTGTTGTGATGCCTCTTCTGTTATGCCTCCCTCATTCAATATTGAAACTAGTGTTTTAATATTAAGAAAACATGACTATTCTTATGATCTTATCTTTAGGCCTACATTGCTACAGTAGGCCTACTAAATACAGTCCATAACTACCGTATAACCGGCTTGGCCTACCTGAACGTTATATCTTTCGTTCTTTCACTTCTCTAGTTCTTACAGTTGTTTTCGTTTTCTCTTAGGAGATGACAGGCGAGTGTCTGAAGCGAATGGGTCCAGGGATGCTGCTCAAGTCTTTGAGCAACATGGCTGCATTTGCTGTTGGTGCCATTATTCCAATACCTGCATTAAGGGCATTCTGCCTCCAGGTAGGACTTTGCAACAATTACTTAAATAGTAAATATACATCAAGCACCTTCTGGCTCTATGAAATCAACTGACCTAAGATTGCCTGAAATTTCTGTGGTCAGAGGGAACATTGCTTTTACTAAAAGTATTTTTGATTTTATAAAGCGTTTGTATGAAATCTGCTACAGAATTGTGATTGGCCTTGCATTTTTACTGTTGCATTTGTTTGCATTGGTGTGTAGATTTGCATTGATGTGTGTGTGCATCTATATTATTGTTGTTTGTACTTTTTTTTTTGTGGGGCGCGGTAGTGTAGTGGTGAAGGTCGCCGCCTTGTAATTGTAATTGTAATTGTAATTGTAAATCTGGATTTATAAAGCGCACCTCAGAGCGAACTCAACAGAGGCGCTCCGAGAGAGGCGCCTTGCAACTGAAAGGTTGTGGGTTCGAATCCCACCCGCCGAGCAAGTTTCTCACTCACAATTGCTCATTGCGCTTCGGCGTGTAAACTCCGATACACATCCGGGCTGTAGTCGGGACTGCCTCTGAGTAGTAGGAGATTTGAAGGGGCGGTATAGAAATGTGTGAATAAATAAATAAATAATGCATGTTCTTACTTGTTGTAGTGTGCCATTCTGATTGCGCTCAACACTACAACGATCTTCTTTGTCTTTCTTGCCGTTGTTAGTCTGGACTTACGACGACAGGACGAAAGAAGAATTGACATCTTCTGCTGCTTTAAAACGTATTTCATCACTTATCACTTATTGCTAATGCACGAGACTAATATAGCGCAGAATATCAACAGTTTACATCTGCTGCTGAATTTTAAGTCCCCTTGACAGTTTAGTATAAGCGGAGAAAGCTTGGTGAATTTCTAGCCAGCCATAGATGATGGCCATTATCATCCAATAGGTCTAGTTTATTAGTCTTGGAGATTGCCATATATTGTATAAATATTTCTGTAAATTAGCAGTTTTAATGCTATAACTGATTTCTATTTTGTTTTACTTTTCTCAGCATAAATCTGCCTCAAATGTCCAACGTCACTTTGGAATCCAATAATGAAAATGCAAGCCAATCTTGGTCTTCCACAGGCCAATCAGGGTCATTCACAGGTCAGCCAGAGTCATTCACGGGTCAGTCAGGGTCAACCACAGACCAATCGGGATCAGATGCAGGTCATTTGAGGTCATTGCGGTCATGTGACACAGGTCATAGAGACGAGGATAGAACGCAGAGCTGTTTCGTAACAAGTGCTGATGGCTCCAGTCCTTCAACTGTGCTCCAATTTGCCCCTGAGTACGAGAGACATGTTGTCAGAAATGCAGGTAACTGTTTAATACTAAGAAATCTACTCAGTAATTATGAAATGATTTGCCAGTGATTATGTTTTTCTATTAAATTTATGGTATGATGTTATGTAAATTCCTCAGATAGGTCTTTGCCTTCCAATCTGCCTAATACACCTACTACAAGTAATCCAATGAAGTTGTGCTATTTGGTGCTCAAAAATGCAAATTCCTCTAATATATTCATATTTAATGATAGACACACATCTTGGCAACCACTCTGAATGCCACTCACTTGTTAGTGCTGTATTACTATTACTAAATAAGTTTTTGTTACACAAAAGTGTAATAGTCGGTCTTAAATCCATGTTGTTTCCTCTCAGCTATGAAACTATATGTGTTTATAAAGATGCAGATGGTCTTTCTATTTATAAATTGTTTATTACACTATGAGAAATGACCTGGCTCCATGAATCTGACATATTTCTCCAAGTGGAATAACCATAATTATCACAAAATAAATTTGAATGAATTTTAAGACTGATTGCAATGGAGATAGACGCAGTTTCGGAAGACCTACAAGTAAAGAATTGCAATAAACAATCCTAGAACAAACGAAAGCATGAACCATGGTAGTGAAAGTCGAAGAAGGAACAGATCGTCTGACGCCACGAAGACGCCGCAGATGATAGAAGCTCGACCTAGACAGGTTGAGATACGCTCAGCGAATGAGCGAGTACTGTAACTCGCAAATTTAGAATGCTGAGTCGGAGTTACACGCTGAAGCGCCTCATTTACTACACCATCTGACAAATGAAGGTTGAGTCTACTGAGAGCACCTGATCTTTGATCTTATATTCTTCATACCTGTGTCTTGTCCATTATGCGATACAGAGCCCCTTCCCTAAGAGCAATCGAGAGTGAAGGACTTGCTCAAGGTCCTTAGGCGGTGGCATCAGGTGGATTTGAACATGCGACACTGCGAACCACACCCCACGCCCCATGTGTTATGCCTATTAGCATAACAAATAGTCTGATTTTCTTTCAGTTTGTCCAACTCCAGGGCTTCCTCCTGCAGCATCTGCCTTCACTTCAACCACGTGGAATGTTTCCGATCACTGCCAAGACTGTCTTCTCCAGACGTGTCGCTGTTGGTCGCTCACACGGTTCGCCAGATATTGCTATGCACCTTTTCTTGGCCGAATTCTGACAAAGGTAGACACTTTCTGACATTTTCGACTGTTTTTGAATCTCTCATCATTTAGCTTTAACTCATCTTGTGTGTGCAGTTGAAAGCATACTTAGTCGTAATGCAGCTAACACTGAGCATAGCAAGTGAGATTTTATGTCTCAGGATCTTTAACTCAATGTTTCCATGCATGAGAAACCATAGAAAATATGTTGTTGTTCCATAGTCTGACCTTGTTCAGACTCAACAATGTATTAGCAGCAAGTGCAGCACTTCTGTGAGAGATATTTCAAGATGTGCTACATTAGGTGCATGCATAATAATACTGTAGGTTATATGTGAGCAACGAACATGTCTAATCAAACTTTCCCAAAGTTGGCAAGGAGGGTGTTGTTTATGGCAGGTTTCATATTCAACAGAATTTGTGACTAGGATTATTAAGTGGTTGTATGGTTGGCATTGGTTGCGTGTGGGGATCTTAATTGACAAAAAGCCTTTTGATGTAATCTCGTCTAACCAAGTAGAAGCATACAAAAAATATAAATTAAGTTTCTTTGCTTTGATTTCTTTTCTTGTTAATTTTGTGATCCGTCCGTAGGTGATGGTTGTCTTTGCATTTCTTGCTCTGCTTGGAGCGGGAATTGTTGGCACCGTCAAAATGACAAATGGTCTCGATATAACTGATATTGTTCCACGTGGAACAAGTGAACATCGTTTCCTTGAAGCTCAGTCGAAATACTTTGGCTTCTACAACTTCTATGCCGTTACAAAGGTAGATATGAATTTCGTACACAGAATCTTTCCTGTATGCACTCATTTGTCATGATTCGTCAGAGGGAGGTTTTTTGAGTGCTTCTAGTGACAGGTGTTTATTTTTGTGTTCTAGTTAATAAATTTCAATTTAAAAGAATAATATATTAAAATATTGTGATTGTAGTCATGGTCTTAAATTATGCTGTTAAAAAATATCTCCTCAGAATAACTGAGCGAGCTTCTTAGTATAGATATGTAATGGAAAATGAATGGAAAGCTGATTATCGCTTTTGAAAACGATTAATTCGTTTTCATTATTTACCAAATTATTTTTTCTGATTTCGTATTGAGAATCCCGGAAAGAAATAATTGATGGATTTAGTATTTGCAATTTTGTTAGTATATAGTGATTAAAAGATTATTAGTAGATGCCTTTATTTTAACTACCCAAGCGATTTAAATGATATCTTAATTTACATTTTGTCTTTTCACAGAATACTTTTGATTATCACACAGCGGCTGGCCAGCGTCTTCTAATGGAATATTACAGAGCATTCAATCAAGTGGATGCCATTATTCGCAAAGAAGATGGCACACTTCCAACATTTTGGTTGCACTCATTCAAAAACTGGCTTATAGGTAAAAGAAAGTTTCAGATTTCTTTCTACATCATTTTAAGTAAGTCATTGTTACGTCTACAATGTAACAGTTGTAACACTTCTCTGGCTGAGGGTTCCCTCCCGATTCTACACACACTAACGTGCAATTGTCTTTCCTTCACTGAAGTGCCAAGGTTTTGATCCTGATGCCCCTTCTAGCTACCATCGTATCTCTAGCCTTTCCTTTATCTGAGCTTCTTGAACGATCTGTATTCTGTCAGCTCTCTGCCTATCTTGACTCTTGCACTCTCATGCCTCCACTCCAGTCTTGATTTTGGAAGTTCCGCTCAATTGAACCTCTCATGATTAGCCTCTTTGCTGATATTTTTGAGGCATTGGATTCAGACAGGTCATTCTGCCTATGTTGCCATGGACCATTCCATTCTCTTGAAGCGTCGTGAGCTCCTTTGGAATCGCTGGCTCTGTCCTAGATTGGCTCCAATCATTTCTCGCAGACCGCACTCAGGTCTTTGGCACCATTTTCGTTCTGTTTAAAGCTGGAAATTTTCTTAATGAACAATCTTTCTCATGCAGATTAATAATTTGTAATCCTTCCCCCCCCCCTCATCAAGAAAACTACTCAGACAGAGGCACTCCCAAACCAGTCCTGCCTTTGAATCCATTCGTTCTAGTCATACACTTTTTCATGCTAAGGAAGGAAAACTGCAACATTGTAGTTGAGCCGTAAACTTGTCTTATTGTGTTTTGTTAGATAAGCAGAATGCTTTTGATAAAGACTGGCAGAGGAAGTGTTTCTCCAGTAATGGCTGGTTTGCAAATGTCAGTTCAGATGGACTGCTTGGATATAAGCTGATGATTCAGACTGGAGAACTTGATGAACCTTTTGACAAGCAAAGGGTTTGTTTACATATGCTATTTGCAATGCATGCTGAATCGTTAAGTCTGCTTTACTTCCAGCTAAAATGTGACCCACGGGATCAAAGTGGATTGCATGTAAAACAATTCAAGATATGAGTTTGATTCATTGTCTTAAAGACCAACATTTTCACTTTAGAATGATACCAATACTTTGTTTTTATCATACTTTTTTACACCGTGTGCACATGGCTAGCCTAAGAGACAGCGTTGAAACTTTACAAGGAATTAGGGCTGATTTTAACGTGAAACCACAAAAACTAGAACAATATCTTTTACAAAATCCTGAAAGACACATTTAAAGAACGAATTTGTAAGATATCAGCAACATGATAAACATCTTTTTGTGTCTGATTCCGTTAAAATCTGAAAATGGCAAAAATGATGTTGAACACAATTTTTTCATTTTCCCTGCAATCTAATTTCCCGACATCCAAACCATTTTGATTCCTTGTTTCGCTTATGATCCCATTCATTAGAACCAATTTTTTTATTTATTCGGAGATTTCAATACTTCTGAGAGGCGCTCTCAACTACGGCTCTGATGCTGAGTCGGAGTTTACATGCCGAAGCGCCTCATTTACTACATGACATCTGGCGAATGAAGATTGAGTCTGACTTCGAGACAAATTTTGATCTTATATTGTTCGTACCGGTGTTTTATCCATTATACTAAGCCTCTCTTATGAGCAATTTTGAGTGGGGGACTCGCTCAAGTTCCTTAACATAGTGGCTTGAGGTGGATTGGTTCGGCGACCTTCTAGTTGCAAGTCACCGAACTACACATACTGGCCCCACGATGTAGCTGTGAGTTAGTTAACACTTTGATGACAAGCTGTTTTCAATTCCGCGCCTCTTCTAGTACACTCTTCTCATTTAAGTATTAACTGCCAAGTCCCGCTCCTGTTTTGTGTGTGATCTACTGTCTAGAACTCTAGATAGTTTATTCTGTCATTCTTATTGTTGCTAGGCTCAATCTGGGCGTTTGGTTGACAGTGAAGGCATTATCAACAGCAATGCCTTCTACAATTACCTGACGGCCTGGGTATCAAACGACGCAATGGCCTATAGAATATCACAGGCAAGTCTGCATCCAATGCCGAAAGAATGGTTGCACGATGTTCGAGATCACGACCTGCGAAGTAAGTGTTTCTTCAGGCATGACCTAGTCTACTTATTTACTAAGCTTAATTAATTCATTTGTTCAACCTAATGGTCTACTCAGCCTATGATCTGTTTACATGTCGTTTACACTGGTTTTCACTATGACCTGTTTACATGTCGTTTACACTGGTTTTCACTATGACCTGTTTACATGTCGTTTATGCTGGTTTTCACTTGGTATCATTCCTATATTAAGTTGGGAGTTGTCAACTTTCAGGAATTAGACATTGTGAAATTTTTGAGGATATTTGGATTGTTTTTGTGTCTAGTTCAGAAGTCACAATCCATTGTCTACGCTCAGCTGGCTTTTCATCTTCATCACTTGGATGGCACTGAGGTCATCACGTCAACAATCAAGGTACACCTAAACAATGAGAATATGGAATTAACATTATTGCATAGTGTTCATCATGCTAATCTGTATATAGTTGGATTTGACTGCTGAGAATTGGGTCGTAATGATTTTATCTATTCTCATTAACTCATTTGTTGAACAATAATACAGTCGTCAGCATATTCGCTTGTTAAAGAATACATCTAAGATGAATACATTTGAATGAATTCTGTTTTTCATTAGGTCATTCGCGACATCTGTGAGACGTTTGCTGCGAGAGGTCTTCCCAACTATCCGCAGGGCATTCCGTTCACTTTCTGGGAGCAGTATCTCCATCTGATGTTCTACCTGCTGCTTGCTCTCGTCTCCATCCTTGGCTTCATCTTCCTTCTTCTCTTAATCTTCTTCTTCAACATCTGGATTGCTATTATAGTGGTCAGTTATGTGATTACATCTGCTTGTATTTTGTCTGTGTAGTTAGTTATGTAATATGTTGCATTTCATGCATATTTTAGGTGCGCAGTTATATTATGCACCAAACTGTTATAATTATGCATATTTATAATTTCTGCAGTATGTGTGCTGCATGAAGTAAGTGCTTCAAACGTCTGACTTCACTTCATCACATTAAATTGATATACTGTGGGGCACGGTGGCACAGTGGTATATTCACTAGCTTGCGTCCAAAAGGTCGCAGGTTCGATTCAGACCCAAGCCACATGTAGGGACCTTGAGCAAGTCTTTCACTCACAATTGCTCATTGCACTTTGACGTGTAAACTCCAACGCACCTTCGGGCTGTAGTCGGGGCAATCTCTGAGTAGTCGTAGACTTGAAGGAGCGGTATAGAAATGTGAATAAATAAAAATACTGAAGTGATAGGCATACATTTTTCCTGCTTTATTGCTAGTATGCAGTTGGTGATGATCGTTGTTTCCAGGTTGTTGTCTTGAGTATGGAAGTGGTGGAGTTATCTGGCATCATGGGTTTCTTTGAGATTCAGATGAGTGCGATTCCTGCAGTCATCATGGTCTTCTCTGTAGGAATCGGAGCAGAGTTCACAATCTATGTCTCAATTGTAAGTCTCTGTAGACTGTCAAATACCATAAGTTTCGCTTATATACACGAGAGACTAGTAATACGTTGACTGTGAGGAACGAGATATCTCGTCCAAAATTAGGTTTACCTGGAGGCGAGGGACGAGATATCTCTTTCTTCAGAGTCTGCTATTGACAGCGGCTACAGACTTAAGTTGGCAAACAATGCTACAATTGGTCTTCGCCTCTCAATGGTCGTTGACAGCGGGTGATGCCTGTCTGATTAGCATTTGAAATGATTCAGCAGTCTGTCGAAGCCCACTGTGTGCTCTGTGATCAATTAGACGACCCACCGGCGACACGGCTTCCGTGCTTCAGTGAACAATAGACCCATAAGTGTCAATTTAGCCCCCACCAAATATTTCTTAAGATTGTCTCGCCACTGACACATAATGGACCCCGCTGCCACTGCGTTAAGAGTGCTGCAACAGAATTTTTATTGCTGAGTATGCCACAATGTGAAAATGTTTAAAAAACTCTGATCTTGGATATTTCTTTGATCTAGATGCTTCTATAAGTTTTTCACTGGTTCCTGTTTTGTGTTTGGCTCTTTACTGTTGAATTTTTCCAGAGCTTTCTAACAAACATTGGAAGTCGCACGAGGCGTGCTCAGATGGCACTTCACCACGCCTTTGCACCACTAGTGCATGGTGCTTTGACAACAATCATCGGAATTGTGATGCTGCTTGGCACGGACTTTGATTTCATCTTTAGGTAAGTGCTGCTCACAGATGGTTGTTTGTTTGCTGACTGAAATGCTGATTTGGTTTGCTGTTGTTACTTGGTGATCTGCTGGTTTCTAAGAGTAGTTTAATTTTTCCAAATGTTTTATTATTTTGTTTATATCTCAATCAATCAACCTGACACATGGACCCAGCCTGCCAGACACCGCCATATCAAGGAAGCGATTCTGTAAGGGGTGCGCTGTGGGAAAGGGAGCCAGTGCAATACATCTGATGTCATGACTGTTGTATGCTACCGTACATTTGCTGGTAGATTAATAAAGACTATTCTTACTTACTTACTTACATACTGACCTGAAGAAGTTGTTCTCTGGTACTTGTAGGTACTTCTTCATCGAGTTGTTGTCTGTCGTTCTTCTGTGTCTGGTTAATGGTCTTGTTCTTCTTCCAGTTCTTCTATCCGTCATCGGACCTAATGCTGAGGTGAGCAGACGCGTTCAGTTTAAAATCGAAAGATCATCTGATTAGCTCATTGTAACTGAATACTTTTGTACCATTCTTTTTCTAGGTACTCCTTCGGTAATATACGTCAATCCCAGCACAGTTTCGAATTGGGAAAGTTTTTCTTTTTTGGATGTGAAACTTTGAATTGATCTATATATTCTTCGCAAATTGTTTGCATCTGTCAGTGTTTCTTGTCAGTGTAGTCTGACATGTCGTTATAATCTGTTATTCACAGCTTTCTCCACATCAAAAATTCGTGGGGTATGGTGGTGTAGTGGTATGGTCTGAATCTTGTGGACGGAGTGTCGCAGGTTTGATTCAGACCCAGCCACTGCATAGGTACCTTGAGCAAGGCCTTCACTCACAATTGCTCAAGGCGCTTCAGCGTGTTATCTTCGACACACCTCCGGGCTGTAGTCCGGACCACCTCTGAGTAGTAGTAGACTTGAGATAGCGGTATAGAAAATTAGAAATATAAATAAATAAAGTGTGGGGCATGGTAGTATAGTGGTGAGGGTCGCTGCCTCGCAACTGAAGAGTTGCAAGTTCGAATCCCACCGACCGCGTAAGGACCTTTAGCAAGTCCTTCACTCACAATTGCTCAAGCGCTTCGGCATGTAAAACTCTGACACACCTGCGGGTTGTAGTTTGGTTAGTGGGGTGCTTGGTTAGTGTAGTGGTTAGCGTGCTGGACTGTGTTTGCAGTTTAGTCGTTAGCGTGCTGTACTGT